>JAAXCT010001150.1:0-228103 GCA_012490785.1 Eragrostis nindensis | reverse complement strand
CACCTTATCCAAAACTAACAAATGTGGGGAATGACACGGGATAATTTAAAGCTGTTCAGAACTTCAGAGAGAAGTGCATCTGTTGATATGTATCCTTGGATTAGCCTAAATCAAGCCAAAATTTAGGAAAACTCTGTGGCTTTCTATATTATTGAATTCCTTTCATTGCTTAAATATAGATACATAACTATTTTTATATGGCCCAATTGTATCTTCATCCTAGTCTGCAATGACTTCTATATCTGCTTATCCTGTTCTCTGCTCAGTAAGCGCGCCTTAGTGACATGGTTGAACCTTCTATTTGTTGGTGCAAGTCACTTTGACGCATATCATGGAGTGAGTTGACCATAGTGCAGTTGCTGATCACTGTATGCTATTTGTTTGTCGTTTTGCAGTAGTTTGTTGTACGATGCATGAATTGTCTGATTCTTGTTTCTCCTTGGCAATGAGGATTTTTCAGGGACAGTAAATTTGCAGTATTTATTCAGTGGTTTCTTACTGTTGCAAACACATTTACGATTTAATTTTTTGTTTCTACCTGTAACCAAATCTCTGAGACAGGCTCATAGGCATGTGCAATTTTTCGTGCTATGTCATAAATTTTTTGAATGATTATGTATTTCCCATTTTTCTTTTAATAGTATGAGGTGCAACATATTTCCCTTCCATGAACATGAGATCTGAGGATGGAATTTGCCTGTTTGCTTTTCAGAGCTACTATTTACAGTGGGATTTATTGGATGCATGGTTGGCACTATTTATGTTTCTATGGTGCTCCACAGCTATTTCCTCTCTGTGATATTCTCAATCCTTCAGGTATATCCTTTCCTGATTAACTTGAGCTTGTCAGTATCTGTGTAGAATTTGACTAGACTGGTATCAGGTTGTTTGGAAAAGGATCTTAGGTTGCAATTTCATTTTCGCCACATTTAGAACAAAGGGCTGCTCTGAACTGATATGCAGCATAACCGCCCTTATCTCTATCTCACTCTTAACAAATCTTGAGCAGTAATTTACATGCCCTGTGATTAGCTGTCACACTATGACCTGCTAGACTGCAACATCGTTTTGTGATTCTTGCATGTCTTTTTAGAGACATGCTTACCTTCTACTTTTGTGCCAGGTTCTGGCTCTTGCTTACTACACCATATCCTACTTCCCTGAGGAATCTAGCGGACTGAAATTCATCTCATCGGCCTGTTGTCTTCAGTAACAAGCTGTTTCGGCCGTGACATTAGTATTTGAACATATACATAACTTTTTACAGCTGTATGGTTTTTGTACGTAGTTGCTGATCTTCACCTTGATGTTCGAGTCCCTCCATACCTAAGACAAGTGCTTGTTTCCATTTGATTTGGGCAGATATGGAGTGAGGGGTCTCTGTGCTTCTATCTGATTATGTTTTGTGTGTGTTCATGTGGCACGATGCTTGTGAATTTTCAGCGATTAGCTCTGATTCAATAAATGCTCAAGCACACTACTAGTTTTCTGACTTGAACAGGACTATTAGTAAGACACCAAGATTCTTGCTGGTTATGACCCCAGAACCTATAACCATGACACAAAATCCATAATAAGAAAAGATGCACACTAGCTTTTACTTTACGATAATTGACATGAGCTTAGTCTGGACAGCAAAAAAACTCACACATTAATTTTGTGGAGACTAAATCATACCTTAATCCTAGTTTTCTTATCAATAGCAATAGATCATAGCAAGCACTGGAAGCAGCCGCAGCCAAAGTCTATTCACGCCTGTATTACACAACATGCAATATGCTTTCCAATTGATATGCTTATTGAGGTGGATGAGTAATGTGCGATATCTCGTAGTACCTTATGACTTGCAATACCATGAATTAAATGTATTCTGACAATTCCATCCCATAATTATTACTCGCTCCGGTTTTAAATTGTTGACGTTTGACTATTTTTGAGTTACGTTTGACTATTCGTCTTATTCAAAATATTTTAAAAATTATCATAGATTTTGTTATGATTTGTTTTATTATTAAAGAAAGTTGGAATATACATTATAACTTTGCATGTTTGAACTAATATTTGAATTAGAAAATGGCGTCAACAATTTAAACCGGAGGGAGTACAAAATATCTCCGCATTCCTTTTAATTTGATTTCCAATCTTTCACTCTTTAACTAAGGCCCAATTTGTTTGGGCTATAGCTTTTGAGCTTTTTGAAAAGCTGGTTGTTGGCTAGTTGAAAAGCTGGCTGTTTGTTGACTTTTGTAATGCACATGAAAGACCAGAATGTTGAGCGTTCCAAAAGTCAACTTTTGAGAAGCTTGCTTATTTCAGCTTTTCGCTTCTCTAGCTAAAAACCAACAAAGCTAAAACAAACCACCAGGCTAAGACTGGTTCTGATTTATGCTTAGCCAAACCTTACTCGGATAATGATCAATAGTGGTCATATGTGGCGGGCATCTTTAGAGGTCATGCGAGCTGTATTCCATAAATTGGAATGCACATAATCATGAATACTTTTAGTTGTATGAATTGAAATGTTGAACATTGCCCTCTAGCTTGTATTTGCCTAAACTCATTGTTCATAGAAAATTACTAAGTCCTTGTTTTAAATGCCAAACCATGTTCACTCGTATGCCCAAGACACAGATGCTTTGAAAGAAACAACAACATTACCAATATCTAATAGCGCTTCAAGAAAGACGTAAATTAGTAGATAACATCGCCTCGAATTCAACAATACTAAATATTACCTTTTTTACGATAACAATGGGCATTTGATTTCCTTCATAACTTCATCATCAACTAAGTACATTTACCCTACTTAAAAGAAATGAGATTTTCTCGCCATGATTGCAAAATGTCTTGCATTATCAATGTCTTGAGACCAGGGTTCGACGTCCCTCTGAATTTTCATTCAGAAGAAGAGGCCCACCGAAACCTACCAGGCCGGGACTCAGCAGCGCGCAACAAGGCAGCCCAGGAGCCACAGCCCGTGCGCAGGGAGGTGAGCCAAAGAAACGACCATCTCACCTCATGCATTCAGCAGGAGTCGAACCCGGGCTGGCCGCCTGAGAAGCTGAGCGGACAACCAGGGTCCGACGTCCCCTGAATGTGGATGTCACAGAATGGAATAGCTATACGCATATGCGTACGCACCGCACCTCTTTTAATGTGGATGTCGTCAGCGAATTGGTGGTAGCTTGCCTTGCTGCAAGGTTTTATATATCCAGCTACGTAGATCTTAGCAAGCTCCACCGGTTACTGATGGATATCGGAATTGGAGCAGATCGACCAAAATTTTCCATTCTCGAGAACCAGCTCTGCCAACAAATTAAAAATAGTTGCTTATCATGGCTCTCGTCTTCTCCATGCCCATGTTGTAGCGGTAGCTCTGTATGGTTACGTACGAGCGAGGCATGCTCTCTGAGAGGCCACGATCGAGTTTTCAGGACTGAGGTGACAGCCGAGAGATCTCTGAAGAATGAAGGTGGTAGTTCGCTTCGCCACAGAACGAGAGGTGTGTGGTGGCAGGACTGCGGGAGTAGTAAGGGAAGGTTACCGTTAGAATCGTGCGCACTGTGTGGAAGGAAGATTATTGTGATCCGGTATTGGCACCTTTTGATCCATAGCTAGCTAGAGAGCCCCTTCCAATTAATACAATGATGATGGATGAAAAGGACGCAAATTTCAGCACGTAAAAGTTGGTTGGAATATTCGGTTGTCTGGAAGACTGATCATTGACGACGTTAACAGATGGTAACATTTTTCTACCTGATGGGGAATGATGCTAGCTACAACTGGTTGCTCATCTTGCACATAAACGTACTCGCCATATAACAACCCAGGTTAGCCTATATTGCCTCTTGCCACTACGACCTGGTTCTAGCAGGTGCAGGAGCACGAAGCAGGTAAAACGTACGATGGCCACACCAATCTGGTTCCTCTCGCTGGCCTGCCTTGGCGCTCTGTACGTCACGCCGTCCTGCTCCTCGCCTTGTCTCCTACCTCCGCGCGCTCCCTGCGCCGGCCGAAGGACCCCGCCGCAGCTACGGTGAGTGGGCCATCGTCACCGGCCCGACGTCCGGCCTCGGCCGGTCCATGGCCATGGAGCTCGCTCGCCGGGGACTCAACCTCGTCCTCCTCGACCTGAACGCCGCCAGTCTCCGGGAGACATCGGACACGAGCAAGTCCACCCACGGCGTGCGGACCAAGACCGTGGTGTTCGATCTCTCTCTCGTCGGGCACCGCTCAAGGTGATATGTCAATGCTTCATCTAGTTCTGATCACTTTCAACCGATGACGTACGATCGATGCACTTCGTTCGATCTGGGCAGGCGACGAGGCGATGCGGCGGCTCCGGGAGGCAATCCAAGGGCTGGACGTTGGGTTGCTGGTGAACAACGCCGCCGTGGCGACGCCCGGCGCGGTTTTCCTGCACGAGGTGGACATCGAGAGGTTGGTACGGATGATACGGGTGAACTTGTGGGCGCTGACGGAGGTAACGGCTGCGGTGCTGCCGGCGATGTTGGAGAAGGGCAGGGGCGCCATCGTGAACGTTGGCTCCGGTTCCACGGTGGCTGTCCCTTCCTTCCCGCTATACACCGTCTACAGCTCCACAAAACGGTAGTAATTGTCATGCATGTCCTTTAGGTGTTTTTCCAAGTCGATTGCTGATGATCTGTACGAATTAGGGCCTATCTGGATTCTTAAAATCTAGGTGGATCCAATTAGGCAGATTATGCACCAGATTCTAGAATCCAGATCATGAGATTTTACCTGGATTGTGGTCGGAATTGCTGAGACTTTCTTGCTATCGTTATATCTTATTAATATTGTTTTGATAAATATTCTACTATTTTTTATATAGATATGATAATGTTACATAAAGCAAAAGTCAATTTAAAGATCTCAAATGCTGTAAAAAACACGACAAATAGGTGTATCTTTCACAGTTATTATTATATGACATCAGGACATGTTTCTAGTAGTATCTTGCAGAGTTGCAGTAGATGCAATTCATGTTTTTGACAGTGATATGATAGTTGATTTATGCTCATGGATTTAAATGATGATGTGTTCGTTCCAAGCAGGTACGTTGCCAAGTTTTCAGAGCCTTTACGTCGAGTACAAGAGCAAAGGCATGACGTCCAGTACCAGGTGATGTATGTGCATTGTCGTGGACCAACCAGTTCACACTCATGAAAAGACCATCAACTAATTTTCAGAGGAAAAAAAAAATCTATTTCACTTTGGTCTGTTTGACCCTTTAACAGAATCATAGCCCAATTTAGCATCAGCTAAAGACGTTAATTAACATGTATATTAATTATGCGGAATAAAACTGACAAATAACATGTACCTTTTGTTTTTTATCGTCCATCTTAGCATCAGCTAGAGGCGACACCGTTGTGACTAATAACACATTCTACGTTGCTGCACATGCAGGTCCCATTCTACGTGCACACGGGCATGCTGTCGAGCGCAGTGAAGGCCAAGCTCCCGGCCGTGGTTCGTGGCAACGCCGGACGAGTACACGCACACGGCGGCGCAGTGGATCGGACGCGGTCCGATGTGCGTGCCCGGCGCCGCCCAGAAGCTGCAGTGGTGCCTCACCGGTTTCGTACCGGACAGCGTCCACGACTGGTACCGAATCCGCCTGCATCTGCAGCACAGAGCCATCCTTCGCCGGGCTCAAAAGGTAGATGTAACGGAAATTCTGAAGGAAAAGGTATCTGACGGCCTAGCATCTGGCCGGACAGGGTTACATACCTAGCTAGCTGCAGCTAGCTGGTTTGATATGAAGAAAAACTCGTGAATTTTACGGCGGAGAGGATAATATGACTTGGTATAGTACAGAAACAGATTTCCCTGTGTGCAAGAGAAATCACATGTATCATGTATGGGGCATTTAATTTGGGTTTATCAATATGAGCCGGAATACTTTATAGTTGGATCATCTCGCAATACAAGAAAATAATGACATATTCATGACCATATGGCTTATGCAATTTAATTTTGAAGGTAATAATTATAAATTCGTTCGCCCGTACCAACAGAAGCCTCCAGCTTGAATAAATGAAGCCTGCAGTCAGAAAGAGTCGGCCAAGATAGTCGTATGTATATTGTATAGGACAATTCAATTTATAAATAACTTTTTCATCCACCCTCACCAGCACCTGCACCATCTGGACCATCAGATCATCATGCTAGCTTAGTATATTTCATTTTACCTTGTAATTTTGAAAGCCATATGCATCTTTTCGATGCAGAGGCTGGAATATCAATATATTCCCGCTTTAAAAAAAAAGCTAGTATGTTTCATAGAATAATAACTAGTTTCTTGAACTGTAAAGTCCTCTTGAAATATCACATGCACTACGGGAAACCCCTAATTTGCCGAGTGTTTTAGGCTTGCCGAGAGCATTATTTCGGGCATTCGGCAAACAGGGTCTTTGCCGAGTGCCGCGCTCGGCAAAACCTAGGCACTCGGCAAACTAGGGATTGCCGAGTGCCCGGCAAACTAGGGTTTGCCGAGTGCCACGTGGCAGGCAAAGGGCCCCTTTGCCGAGTGCTCCCTAAGGGACACTCGGCAAAGGTGGTGGCTAGCACTCGGCAAAAAAGTCCTCTCGGCAAAGTTTGACGTCCGTTAAAAATTTTAGACGACCGTTGGACAAGGTGGTGCCGGGTACTCAGCAAAAAAGGGCACTTGGCAAATTTTTTTATTTTTGCCGAGAGCCCCGCCACGGCACTCTCGGCAAAGAGGACCCTTTGCCGAGTGTTCCCACCGTCACCCGTCACTGTCGGCAAAGAGGACACTTTGCCGAGTGTTTATCCCAATTACACTCGGCAAAGATGTTTCAATGAATTTTTTGGACCTCTAAATTAATTCAAATAAAAAGTTTTTAACTACACAGTTGTATATTTTGTCAACATCTACACTTCTTATTTTGGTATTTTTTTTTCATTCGATAAAGCGCTAGTAAATTTGTTCACATCTTATAGCTCCCGGATAGTTTCCTGAAACACGAAGAGAGATATTTGGAATATGTGGACAACGTGTCTAGAATTATTTGAAAAAAAAAAGACCAAAATAAAAGTTGTAGATCTCACAAGTTACAAACTTGACTGTTAACACTTTTTAATTAGAATTCAAATTGTCACCGAAAAAATATTTTGAATTTCCAAATTTGAAAATTTGAATTTTGAAAACAATTTCGGATGGAGACCTACTAAAAATAAAGTTGTATATCTTGAGAACTTGTGAAACTTTCCTGTTGACAAATTTTTCAGTTGAAATCAAAATGTCAATGTAATTACGTTTGAATTATTCAAATTTGAAAATTTGAGTTTTTTAAACAATCTCGGATGGCGAATTTGTGAAAATAAAAGTTGTAGATCTCGACAAGTTATGAAGCTTTTATTTTGACAACTTTTTTATGTGAAATCATATTGTTAACTAAAAATTATCTAAAATCGAAAAACTATGTGTTGAAAAAAAAAAGAAAAACAAATGTTTGTCGAGTGCCACGTGAGGGCACTCGGCAAAGTTTGTTGTTTGCCGAGTGCCAGATCGCGGGCACTCGGCAAACTTTCCAAGCACTTAACCGCGCGACGACGTGCAAAATGATATCGATATGCCTGATAGTGATGATGAGGCATATGATGAAGCTAATCCCGATTATGATGATTATTTCAGATACATGTATGGTATTTTTAATTATTTTCATATTTCCAATACTATATATATATGTTACTTTCTAATTATATATGTTTTATTTGTTTTGCATCTATTGCGAAGTACTGATGGATTTCATCTTTTCAATTGCAGGTGATTTATCGAAGATGGTGGGCAGGGGTGTGTTGAGGTCGGTGTCGTCGCTTTTAAAAAAGCGACTGGGAAGAGGTCCGACGCAGCTGAGGGGTCCGGGAAGGGACGAGGGAAGGGGCGAAGGAAGGCGCGAGGCAAGGTGGAGGAGCTGGACGAGGTGGAGGAGGAGGAGAGGAGGAGGAGGCAGGGGTCGAGGAGGCAGGAGGGACCCGTCGCTTACACCTTCTGCGCACGAGGAGGAGGAGGAGCACCTGGGGGAGTCCAAGGAGGAAGAGGAGCACCAGGGGGAGTCCAAGGAGGAGGAGGAGCACCAGGGGGAGGAGGAGGAGGAGGAGTTACCTTCTGCTCACGGCTTTGAGGAGGAGGAGGACGAGGACGAGGAGGCGGAGGCAGGAGGGTCCGGTTCCGCTTCCGAGGACTTGCAGAGTGTGTGGTTGCGAGGTCCCTCACAGCTCTGACTCGGCGCCGATTCCTCCTGAGAAACGGCCAATGGTTCGACCCATACCGCCTAGGTACGTAACTTCTTCTAATTTTTATCACTAATTTCTCATTTCATATGTTCAAAATCACAATAAAATCTATTATTTTGTCTCATTCATTTGGGTAGGAGTTGGGACGTGATCGAGGCAGGTGATCACAAGCGCCTTCCCCAATGGCATCCTAGGCCTTTTGTGCAGGCTACAGTTCCCTGGCATGGTGCACTACGCCGGCAAGCAGGAGCCAGCCTTCACGTGGGACCACTACAAAAACGCCGCCGATTTCGCAGAACGGGACAACAGGGTTTTTCAGCAAAAGGCGGAGAGGGTGATGGAAGAGATGTGGGTAAGTCTTCGTAGCCTGCATTGTCGTACAATACATCGCATTCATTGATATTATTCAAATAATGACAGTGTACATTGCATCTTGATGCAGGATTTCTTCAGATGCGAGCCTAGGAAGGAGGAGATGGCGGCTCGTGTGACGAACAATGCATGTCATAAACTCGTTAGAGACATGCATTACGAGTCGCGCGTCCAGGCCGTCATAACCTACTACGCTAATGCCCGTCACATGAGGGTGGAAAAAAAGGAGGCACGAACCATTGAGCTTACCCGAGAGTAATACCTGTTGGTAAACATGAATACCGAACTCTTATGAGATTAAGTACGCTTAATTTGATCTTCTCATATTCTATACTTGATGACGTGTAGGGGACTCTGTGATGGTCCGCCTCCCTTTGGACGGCCTAGTCCTATATTGTCAACAAATGGTGTGACCCCCAGTGGCATGAGACACACAACGCTTGCCGGGAGCGGCGCTTGATGATGCCTGGGGCACCACACCATCAAGGCAAACTTACCCTTTCCCAGTACGCGGCCAGATGGGTACGTGAACTCAACTTCTTTATTTAAACACTTAATATTCTCCATAACTTCTAATCATCTTTCTATTTTCCTTGCAGTCGGCGGCTCATGGTGGCCAGTCTTGCGGGCAATTGAAGGCCTTTGCTCTGTCCCACAAGGGCAACGCGATGGCTGACGTCGACTACAACCCGGAGGACCTGCCCGAGGTGTACAGCAACGCTACCGTCCACAGCCACCTCAGTGAGTACACCTCAGCGGCAAGGGAGGTCCATGGACCAGAGTGGGACCCGAGCACCGAGCCCCTTGATGGAGAGGTCGCGATGAGGGTGGGTGGAGGTAAGAAGCATGGCCGGTACTGGATTGGCGACAGCACAATCGACACGGCCTCTCTACTCCCACCCTCTCGCAGATCCGAGCAAGGAGCACGGGCTCAGCCTCGCCCATACGCCCACGGCCTAGCGCTACGCTACACAGATCCAGATTGAGCAAGTCCAGCTAATTTTTGTTTAATTCATTGTTCGTTGATTCGTACATGGTATTGCCTTGCATTGTAACATTGGGATCGATAAAATATTGTAGGCCCAGATGGAGGCGAAGATGGAGCAAGAGCGGCTGAGGTTGCAGGCCGAGATGGATGCGAAGCTGGAGGCAGAGCGGCAGAGGATGGACGTGATGATGGAACAGCGTATGGCGCAGATATTCGCTTACATGCAGACTCATGGTACGATGCCGCCGCCAGGGCAACTCCCTCCTCTACCACTACCTCCTTACGGCGGTCCTTCTCCCTTCGGCGGTCCTCCTCCTTTCGGCGGTCCTCCTCCTTTCGGTGGTACTTCTGCTACCGGCACTCCTTCTGCAGGCACTCGTGAGTCACTTCAAATCTTTTGTACTTTAATTTCTTACCTTCAAGTATGATATAGTGAAATAATTGAAGGTTTTAGCTATGCTAGCTTGTAACCTACATTTTGTCTTATAAGTTTTATTACTATGAACCTCTATTACTACAACTTAAATACTTCTATTACATTTTAGCTTATATGCTTCTAACCTACACATTTTAGCTTATATGCTTCTAACCTACAACTTAAATACTTCTATTACTTTGCTCGTGCAGAATCAATCGGCGGGATCCAACAATCCGATCTCCTCGCCGAATGCTTGGTCGCCGTGGCCACCTCGTCAATAAACTTGTAATTGTATTTCAACTTCTATGACTACGTGTCGTGATCGTGTGCGAGTTCGTGATGATGGTTGGTGGACTATGTGTTTGTGATGATCGTGGACCTCTATGTGATGTGTTTGTGATGATGGTGGAGCTTTTTATGTGATATGTTGAGTTTGTGATGATGATGGAGCTCATTTATGTGATATGTTGAGTTTGTGATGATGTGGGCTCAAATATGTGATATGTGATGATGTTTGGGCTTATATATGTGATATATGATGATTTTTGTGATTGTGGTCCAGGTTGTAGTCGATTTAAAACTTTATTGCAATCTGGAATAAAATTTTGCCGAGTGTAAATATTGTTTGTCGAGTGTAAAGAGGCCATTGTTTGCCGAGTGTTTAACCTGGCACTTGGCCAAAGTGACCAGGGTTTGCCGAGTGCCTGGGCCCACGGCACTCGGCAAACAATTAATCTTTGCCGAGTGCCTGTTGGGTTGACGACTACCGGCTGTCAACATCTTTTTTTTTTTTTTGCCGAGTGCCCGATAAAGGCACTCGGCAAAGTCCTGTTTGCCAGCACCTGTTTGCCGTGTGTTTTTTGCCAAGTGCAACACGAGGCTTGCCGAGTGCATCTAGCCCTTTGCCGTGTCCCTAGGCACACGGCAAAGGGAGGGTCTCTCCCGTAGTGATGACCCGATGCATGATGCATGTGATGTTTCTCTTCGCCAAATATTTGATACAGCTTCAGCAGATAATCCCACATGGGATCATTATCACCATTTTGTGTCCCATTGATATAACAGAATCTTGGCCGCATTCCATGGAACAACAGTTTTCGTATTCAACTTGACTTTCAAACCACCAGTGCGGGGGACCTCGATTTGGACGGTTATCATGGCAGGGGCGGGGTACGAAGATATGGTGGCGTTCCCGCCTCTGGGGATGGGAGGAGGCCGGCGATTGGGCGGTGAGAGCATGCTCACAAGGCTGCTGTGCAGTTCTTCCCATCAGGAGGCGGAAATAGAGCTGCCAGCCGTTGGATTAAATCGAAAGGCTCTTGTCAGTTGGCTGAAGGGACAGCGATTTTCAGGCAACTGAAAATTAGCACCTCCCCTTTTATAACCTTTGTCTTGGTTTTCAAATTACAATATCTGAAAAAAAATAGGTATGACAACGTATCAGAATACTACTAGTTATACTAGTTCTTAAACGTACAGAATGGCTTATTTGAGTTTTGAAGTGGTCATTTCTTATTGTAGTCGATCTTAAATATCTTGTAAGAATAAGTTGGATGGAATTTTCCACACTGTTTCTGCACTTCTTTTGATGTTACATGTTCACAGTTATACTATTTTGTAATATTTTGCATAGCCGGTGGAGCATGCTTATTTCTGATGTTAGAGCATCTCCAAAAGAGTCTCATAAACCTCTCTTAAATTAAAATATTAGGATTCAATAAAAAACCATCTCCAATAGAACCCTAAAACCACCCTTAGTTTTTTATAGGCCCTAAACTCCCTCGTTTATAGCTACAAACAGGAAAGAATTGGGGCTCCTATCTCTTCTTTCTGTTATGGAATTAATGTTTTTGTGGCCCTAAATACTGACGTGGCCTAATAAAAAATATTTTAATCGATTTTTAGGAGAGGACTGTTAGAGGAGGAGAGAAAGTTTGCCCCTCATAATTTTTTGGTTGTTTCCAAAAATAATTTTATAAGGCCAATTTTATGAGAGTCTCTTGGAGATGCTCTTAACACTTTGCAAGTATATCTTTGCACATGAGAATGTCAGAGATATGACCAAACATGGCCTAATTAACTGACTTATCCAGTAGTGAACAAATCAAAACTTATATTAGTTTTTGAAATTCAGAGAAAAGTCAAGCTTTGTGTACACGAAATACATGAACATAACAATGTTCTGTGCACAGGTATCCATTATAAACAAACTTTTAATTGATCTCTAACCTTCTTAAGGGCCGTGTAATGCACAATAGAAGGATAAAAGAGAAAGAAGATGTCCAGGCGAAATATATTCTCAGAAGTTACGTTTCTCATCAACTTTTAATCTTATTCAATAATAATTACAATGCAGAGTTTAAATTGAGAAAAACTTCAGTTAGTTTGTTGCCATGTATCTTGTCTACCCATTCAACATTTGAAATAATGTTAAACTTACCAAATTTCAATTTAGATAACTATTGAAGTGATTGTTTGACATTTTAGTTTCGGAATCTTAGTTTGTAGTCAGGGACAAGTGCACTCATAATCTTGGAGTAACTCCACTAGTTATTCTTCCTTTTTTTTTTGGAGTAACTAGTGGACTAACTCCAGTAGTTATTCTTCCCACCTAGTTTAAACCAAGAAGGGTTACAAGATGGTGATTTGTCAGAGTTTACACGCACCACCAACACTATCAATTGTGTAAGGTATGAAACAGCTAACTTAGAGGATCAACATGCCAGAAGAAAACAACGATATCTATCTAAGATAAATGGAGCTTGAAATCTTTATACTTCTACTGGCGGTACTACATCAAGGTGCATGCCATGTGCGGCAACGGCGACATACTCAACTTTTAGGACCAATGTTGAACATTTTAAAAATTGTTGAAATTTATTAAATTGATATCTCTGGATGATTTTTTGTTGGGATTAGATCTTATGCCTTTATCGGAATGATGATTATAATTAAGTTTATTAGTACTCTTACTTGGTTATGAGCTGATAGTATTTCTTGTAGCAAAAAAAAAAAAAAACCGTGTCCTACAGAGAGAGACCTCTGATTCTTTTGTTGGTTTGAAGTCAGGTGTAGGGAAAATGAGAAAAGTGATTTGACAGATAAACCTGAAAAAAAAGTGAAGACTTCAAATACCTTATTCTGGTCATGCATGTTTCATTTCAATTGTACAGAACGCTCCTAAACCTCTCTTTCTTTTGTACGTTTTAATGCATACCACTTTCGCAACCGCGTCTAAGAGCATCTCTAGCAGGGCATGTAAAAATGAGCCCTTAAAAGAATATTTGAGGGCTGGCTTGTAAAATAGAGACATCGGCTTTTACTTCAACTCCAGCAGTATCAGGTAAACCAAAGCTCCTATTTTGTGGGACCCGCTTGTCATTGGCCAGCCCGACCTTATCCTCTCCCCTCTCTTCCTCCTCTCTCCACGACTGGCTACCGGGGCGTGCGCTGTGCGGCTCGACGAAGGGGCGGCGTCCCGCTAATGTTGGGGCTTGCGGTGGGCGAGCCACGGCGGGCCGGCGCGGGAGGGCAAGGCGTGGCGAGCTGGCGTAGGCGGGGCTCGCGCGACGGGTGGGTGAGGTGCGGCGGGTCGGCACGGTAGGGCGAGGAGCGGCAGGCGGGGCTCGCGCGGCGGGCCGGCGCGTGGCAGGCGGCCGGTTTGGGCGCGGTGGCTAGCACGAGCTATGGCGGCGCGTCCTTGGTCGACAGGGTGTTGCACGCGGCCGGAGTTAAGGACGAGTCCTCCATGAGGAGGCGGTGGGCGCTGCCGGGCGAGGACAGCCGCCTGCCAGGGCGGCGAGAAGCCCGGCTCCGGGCGATGACAGGCGGCGCAAGGGGTCGCGGCGGGGGAGAGGCGGCGCGACCCACGATCCGGGAGAGGGGGCGAGGGCGGGGAGGCACGGCCGGGGCACGGGCAGCGAGGGCGGCGAGGCGTGGCCGGGCGACGGCCGCCGGGCGCGGTCGGCCCGGTGCGTGGAGGGCGCCCGACGGAGAGATCGGCTATGGCGTGCGCGTGCGGGAGGAGGAGGAGGGAGGAGAGAAAAAAAGAAAAAGAAGAGAAAAAAGAAAGGAAAATGAAAAAATAGTGGGTCCCACGAATGAGAGGGGGATTGGAGGACCCTAAGAATGGGAGCCTAGAGATGGAGTTTGGGAGGGCATGCAAAATGAGAGCCCAAGTAGGGTCCTTGCTGGAGATGATTTTTTAGCTCAAACTTCTAAATAATAGAGTAGGGGCTCAAGTAGAAGCCTTGCTGGAGATGCTCTAAGGGGCAGCCGAGAATGAGAGATGGACAATAACAGAAGCCTTCATCACTCCATTCGTTATTTAGAGCGTCCCCAAAGGTAGAGGCGGCATCGACTCTCCACGTCATCTAAGAGGTAGCATAAGAGTTTATATCAACTCAAAATAATGACTGGCCCCGCATATCAGTGTCTTAATAAATGTGTTAGAGACTGCCTCTTATAGAAGAGCTAGCAGTCTTATCTCTTTTTTTTCTCTAATAAACAATTCTAAGAGTTAGCTAAGAAGCAACCATTGGAGACGCTCTTAATACACTGACAAAAGTACAATTTAAAGTAACATCTTTACTCCATCAGCGCACGTGTTGCCACACACGATAGACATACACACATCACTACAGGAGGTCTCCACTTCTATGGGAGAGCGGCGTACGGGCGCTGCCCCTCGAAATCGCCGGGAGGGTCGTAATTGCAGATGACGAATGTGCCGAGATTCCCCGCGCAGACGACGCCTCCGCAGCCAACGCGCGTCGTCTGGCGCCACACCACGTTTATGTAGGCTAAGCACTGTGTCAACTTGCCGGTGTCACAGGTGTTGGTATGGTAGTGATAGTACACCTTCTGCGCCACCCACCACCGCACCGCGCCCGCCAAGTTCAATGCCTGCCCGGCGGGACCCGTAAGAGGTTCTCGCCGTACGGCCCGCCGGAGAACTGGAGCTGGCAGTCGTTCGCGCGCGCCGACGCGTAGGCCTGCGCGTACTGAGCAACCGCAGGGTCCCAGACCACCGGGCCGACGCCCACCGCGGCGCGTGCCTCGTTGTGCACATCCACGATGTCCTGCGCCGTGTTCTGGGCGGAGACGACGGCCGCGAGGGCAAAGAAGGCCGTGGCCACGACAAGGGCAATTAGGCTCTTGGAAGACGCCATGCCTTCTTCGGTTGTGTGTGGTATAGGTGAGATGAGAAGGGCGTAGGACTCTCGCCTGTACTTATAGCAAATGGATGTGGAAGAGGCAATGATTTGTGGTGGTGGTCACCACGACGATCGAAGGGATAATTAATGGAAGATAGACTTCGTAATGTACGTATCCCTTCGTCCCGTTCCTTGTATACATCGTGATCTGAAAATCCTTGTCTATGGCCACTGGTTCCATCACACTAATTTGGATATAGTTGTTTGCAGCGTGAATATCGCCGCCGTATAGAGCATGCACTACCATATACTTTGATGTTTAGTGTCGATGTAGATCTTGACTTCACTGGATGCCGAATCTTTAAACCAACACTAAAATTCCCATCGATGACAAGTGCTACTTGCCTCTTGTTTGTATTCAGTTTTTTTTCTACAATTCAGACACTCTAGTGAATGCATATTCACCCTTATAAATATGCATATGCAAATACTACCCTATGAACAACTTCGAAAGCTGAGACGACAAATCCTTGAGACGTTGACGAAGCCAGTGGATGAACACCCGAGATTTGGGCCAGCGACCCACCCCACCCACCCTTGCCAGCCAGCCCAGCCCAGACACTCAGTCAGAAACGCAGACGCAAACACGCGAGTGGCAACAACAGCGGGAAACTCGACTAGCAGACCAGGCGAAGAACGCTAGTGGCGGCCGTCCGGCATGTGCGCTCCTCTGCCCGCCGCACACAGGTGCTTTCCTGCCCGAGCTTCTCCATGTTTCTTTAATCCTTCCTCTTCTGGTCCAGGTTCCGTAATCCTTTTCTCTGTCGCTGTCTCCTCTAATTCCTAATTCTTTTCGCCCTATCTGAGAAAGACAAAAATTGTGACAATAATGCTGTCTGTCGACTAATCATCAAAATTAGGTTGTAAATAGGATGATACTGTGAAAACTTTTATCGAGAGGATGTTTGTTGAATGCGGAAGAGGATGATACTCGAAAACTTTTATGACCATTAGAAGGCGTAGTCCGGGCAAAAAAAAAAAGGAGAAAGAAAAACGAAAAGTAGTCTCTTATATCTTTTTTATCATTTATTTAATCTTGTAGGTTGTATTGAACCACTATAATTGATTTATCATTGTAAGACATTTCTATTGTATATTAGTACATTCAATTTGTTGTGCGGCAAAAAAAAAAATTACCAACCCATCCTGAGTTTGAATCCTAACTACGCCACTGCTCGAGATTGACGAATTCACTACTAATGCCTCGCTGACGTCGCCTACCACTGAAAGCACAACACCGTTAAAACCTAAAAAAATTCGTTTTCACAGAGAGTCGAACTCAGGACCTAAAATGCTACTGAAGCTCTTGCATTCAGTAGCTTGCAACAACAGTTTCATCCTATTCAACACAAGAGATCGCTCGATGCACATACACTTGGTTATCTGACATAAAAAAAAAAAAGATCGTGCGTTTGGTCTCAACGCTGAAATGGAGGATTTTTACCGTTAAGAAACTGACTAGTATTCTATTAAAAAAATGTTTGGTGACCTTTACGGTACCTTGAAATAATTGTGGTCCTCATGATTGTAGTAGAGATGTGTTCCCAAAGTTGTTAGGATTTTACGTGCAATAAAGAATATGCTTTTGCTAGTTGTCGTGTAACGTTATTGTTTTTATGATTCGCATTTTGTGGCTGAAGTCGCCGTCGCCGAGGAGTATGTATGCATTGGACGTACCAATGCAGAGAAGACTTTTTCTGGACATTAGATTTACCGCAACAGTCTACTGTAAACCGTCCTCTCCTTTAAACTTAGAGGATATTTGATCCTGTACCTATTGCAACAATACACGGTAAACAATTCTCCATCTTTCAGGTTGAGGGCACCAACCCCCAAATCTGGTGGGCGTCTGCGCGTCCGCCAAATCCCCTGCTCCCTTCCCTCCTCGCCGCGCTGGCCTCCCTGCTCGACTCCACTGCCATGGCGTCGTCCTTGCCGAGCGAGATGGCGCCCAAATTGCAACCGGCTCGACCTCATACTTTTCCCTATCGCTCAGCTCCCTCGCCCTCTCTCTTTCTCGCTCACAAACCCGACAAACGCCGCCGCCATTGCTGCCCTCACTCGAGCTCGAGCTCGCCATCGCTTCAGGCCATCTCCGAGCTCGCCCCCAATTGCAAAGAGGAGCGCCAGGACCCCCTCTCGCCCCTGCTGAGCCCGAACGTCAACTTCTTTCACTCCACCGCGAGATCGAAGCCGCTCAACCGCTATGGCCGCCGGGTGACCACCTCCGAGTTCGTCGTCGATTCCTCCTCCTCCGGTGAGCCATTCTTCAATTCCTCGCACAGGGAGATGAGGAACTCGACCACGCACCTCCCTTGCCTGACCTCGTCTTCTTTCGTGGAGTTTGCTCGCCGGAGAAACCTTTGTTCCCCGCCGCCAGTCACCACCTCGCCGCTCCTCCGGCGAACTTCTCCTTCCGGCCTTCCCCCACGACGAGATCCCCTGCGGTGAGCTTCGCCTTGATCTCAGGAAGCTCATGCTCCCTCTAGTTCTCCCTTTCTCGCATGCACATCACTGGAGTGCACCACGAGCACGGCACAGCGTTCCAACAGTGGCGTCGTGCTTCGTGTAGGGCCTGGCGGATCGGCTGGCGCTGGCGGCTGGGTGTTGGTGCTTGATATGACCGCCTTTTACCTATCTTTTTACTATCATTTAGTGCGTTTATTGATCATTTGAGCCACTTGGTACCTAACTTTAACCGCATTTCGAAGTATGTTGTGTTTTGAGTGCTATGACGTAGAATCAGGAGAAAACATGACATAAATGCTCAATTTCACGAAGCACCAACATGAAGCTTGGATTATTCACTCACTTTAGAGAGGGCACCACATTGCAACACAGTTTTGGAGTTCAAGACGATCCTGAATGAGAAAAGTTTGACTTACAAAGTTGTAGATCTCGTCGAGAGCTTTCCGGAACATATATGGATGACCCTATTTGGACTTCGGAGCTAGGAGATATGGACCCCGCAAAATATGATGCACTGTCAAGTCTCTCGTGCCGACCGGCACCTGATTGTGCTGATCGGCACGAGGCCCAAAACGGCCCAAAAAGGCTCAGGAAGGCTGGTTTCGCTCCTATAAAGAGAAGACCCTATTCTACACACAAGGGGGTTCGGATTTCGACACTTTCGGCTGCGGAATTCGGGTTAGACAACAGAGAGCTTCATCCCGAGCGAAGATCGCGGCGTTCCGGCAAAAAGTCGTCGCGCGCCGATCGGCACGAATCTGTGCGACCGGCACGACCGACTCCGGCGTCCGATTTGCCCCAAATTGTACCAGGAAGTGGGATAGGCCAATTTAAGGTGTTTCCCATGGCGAAACCTACTCATATCATGGGGTGATTCTCTGTTCTTCTCCCGGGTTGTGGGGATCTTGCCATATGCACGGTTTTGATTATCTGAATATATTTGTTGCTCTATGGCAATGCTCACTTATTGTTTATCTCAGTATTTTGGATGACAGTATTGCAATGGTGCTTTTGTTAGATGATTGCCTTATTAGCCGCCGTCGTGACAGGATCGCAGCAAACAGCTTTTGTCTACCTTAGTAACAGCCAGTTGAAGCCTTTACTCAGTTAATCTGGTCTTTGCATGCAAGTGAACCTAGACCGTGGGAAGTTCGTCTTAATTCTTGCTTAGCCGTAATTTCTTTCATTCATTAGTTTCTTTTAATTAGTTCTTTAAACAACCTTTCTATCAACAATTCACCTTTTGTTAGTAACAAACATTTAGCTAAATAAGCGTTGAAATATTTCACGGATTGATAAACCTTGAAATATTCCGAGGGAAAAGCTACAATTGACCCGTGCGCTTGCGGTCATAAAAGGTGCGCGTATCTCGCACCAACAAGCTTTTCTGGCGCCGTTGCCGAGGAACAAGTCAGTTCGTTTGTTTAGTTTTATTTTGTTACTAACTCTCTAATCCCTAACCTTTTTTCTAGTGTTTTTGTTTTGTGCTTTCTTTGTCAATATGGATTTCACAGGTGTCATTGGGACATTGTGGAGCCAGATCATGCCAAAGGCAAATAATCTCATTCCGCAAAGTCAGATGTCAAAATTGAAGCGGAAGAATATAGTTTGGACCCAATGCTAATCAAGATGGTTGAACAGAATCCGTTTTCAGGAGCTAAAGGAGAAAATCCATATCTTCATATCAAGAATCTTGAAGTGATCTGCTCCACATTCAAGTATAAAGGCATTCACGAAGATTGGAATCGGTGGATCCTCTTTCCATTCTCACTCACCGGTAAAGCACAAGCATGGTATTCTCAAGTCTGGTTTGAAGTGAAAGGTAATTGGGGAGAGTTGTATGCACAATTTTGCACGAAATTTTTTCCCTTACCTAGGATTCATGAGTTAAGAAGAGAGATCATCAATTTTGCTCAGTTAGATAACGAAACTTTGGGTAGAGCTTGGGAAAGATTCAATAATTTGCTGATAACCGGACCAGATTTAGGATTTCCACATGATGTTGTTATGCAAACATTCTATATGTCCTTGTGTAGAACTTCTGCAGATTATCTTAATTGTGCATCTGGAGGAAATTTCATAGATCAAGAATTATCAAAGGCCAAGGATGTGCTCTCAAAAATCATGCAAGCTGAAGCAATGAATACACCATGGGATGAGGCCGAAGATAATGAAGAAGTGTTCCATGTTGCCGATCGGCACAGTCCTTGCGCCGACCGGCACACCGACAGTGCCGACCGGCACACCAGTAGTGCCGATCGGCACGAGGAATCAGCAGAGGCTCTATCACCAGTTGAAGCAGAGCAGCTACCACCATCATCTGAATTGAAATTGCAAACTACTTCACCATTGATGATGCTTGAATCAAAGCCTCTTTCAGAGTTTGAGCCGCTTGATTGGATTCCTATTGGATTTGGACCATCATTCACCTCATCAAGGCCAGTGGTTGATCAACAAGAGGTATCTTTTCCAGCAGTTGAGACTAAATTTCCTAGCGATAGAACAATCAAGGAAGATGGGGAAATTGCTATCATTTCCGAGGAATTTGAGAGATTGTTTTCTGAAGACAAGGAACATTTTGAACCATCTCATGTCGAAGAAGCCAAGCAAATCATGGAAGCAACAACTAAGGGGTCACCTTTCGATGAACTTGCAAGGATTTTCTCTATTGGTGCAAATCATGAAGAAGGGAAGCATCTACCGAGCCCACACATACCTTGCATGATTGAAGGTCATTCTTTCCCTAGTGCCTTATGCGATATGGGAGCCGAGGTAAGTGTTATGGCACATAAGATCTTTAAAGAGCTTTTTCCTGTTAATTCTATTTTAGCGCCTACGGATATCAAATTGTTTATGGCTGATGGAAAGATGAAGAAACCCATAGGCGTGTTAGAAAACCAAGATGTAGTTATTGTGGGAAACATAATACCAACTGATTTCTATGTCCTTGATATGTATCATGATGATGTTGAAGACATAATTATAGGACGTCCCTTTCTTAAATCTATACATGCTGTTCTTGATGCTGGAAAAGGGAAGATAACCATTGAGTTGGGAGAAAATCGCTTTACGTTTGATTTTGTGACAATATTTAAGAACCCTGTTGAGCCGCCTCTTGATAACGAAGAGGTGGAGTATGCTTCTTTTGTAAACTCTCTCAGGGATCCTCTCCAATGTGTTCTTGAAGAAAGTCTCACTGATGAACAAGAAGATGAAGCTATTGAAGAGGCGATTGATGCTTTTGAAGTCTCTCCTGAATTGAAGAAAGAACCTATTCGTGAACCAATTGATCCTACATTGAGAAGCTTGCGCCTGAAGTTGAGTTGAAGCCATTGCCAAAAGGATATGAGTATCTCGGTGAGAACAAGACTAACCCAGTAATTGTTAGTGATGAACTTAGCAAAGAGGAGACATCTCGTTTATTGAAGCTATTGAGAAAATACAGGAAGGTCATTGGGTACACTATTGATGATCTGAAAGGAATTAGCCCAGCCTTTTCCACTCATCGCATATGCATGGAAGATCAATGCAAGCCAGTAGCAGATCATCAAAGGAGATTAAACAATGCAATGAGAGCTGTGGTGAAGAAGGAGGTACCTCGCTTACTTAATGCTGGCATTATCTATCCTGTTTCTGATAGTGAGTGGGTTAGTCCAGTTCATTATGTTCCAAAGAAAGGAGGGCTTACTGTGGAAAAGAATGAGAACAATAAGCTAATTCCCCAGAGAACAGTCACAGGATGGCGTATGTATGTTGATTACAGAAAATTGAACAAGGATACGAAGAAAGATCATTTTCCTCTGCCATTCATTGATGAGATGTTGGAAAGGTTAGCAAAGCACAAATACTTTTGTTTCTTAGATGGATATTCTGGATTCTTTCAAATTCCAATACACCATGAAGATCAGCCCAAGACGACATTCACATGCCCCTATGGTACGTATGTTTACCGAAGAATGCCGTTTGGTTTGTGCAATGCTCCTGCTACTTTTCAACGTCGCATGTTGGCAATTTTCTCTGAATTTATTGAGGATATTATGGAGGTGTTTATGGATGATTTCTCTGTCCATGGGTCAAGTTTTGATGCATGCTTAGCAAATTTAGAGAAGGTTTTGCATGGATGTGATGAGGTTGATCTTGTCCTTAATTGGGAGAAGTGTCACTTTATGGTGAAGGAAGACATTGTTCTTGGACACGTGATTTCTGAGAGAGGTATTGAAGTTGATAAAGCAAAGGTAGAAAGAGTGGAGAAGCTGCCGCCGCCTACTAATGTGAAGTCATTGAGGAGTTTTCTTGGTCATGCTGGGTTCTACAGAAGATTTATCAATAGTTTCTCTACAATCACAAAGCCATTGACATTGTTGGTGCAGAAGGATGCTAAATTTCATTTTGATGAAGATTACTTACATGCCTTTCGCACTATGAAGAGAAAACTTTGTTCGGCACCTATCATTCAACCTCCTGATTGGAATCTCCCGTTTGAAATTATGTGTGATGCTAGCGACTATGCAGTTGGAGCTGTTCTTGGGCAACGTAAAGAAGGGATGGTACATGCTATCTACTATGCTAGTAAAACACTTAATGATGCTCAAGTTAATTATGCAACAACTGAGAAAGAATTGCTTGCCATTGTGTTTGCTTTTGAGAAATTCAAGTCCTATATTGTGAATTCTAAAGTAATAGTCTACACTGATCATGCTGCTATCAAGTATTTGCTCTCCAAGAAAGATTCTAAGCCACATCTTATTCGTTGGGTATTAATGTTGCAAGAATTTGATTTAGAGATCAGAGATAGGAAGGGCACTGAAAATCTAGTGGCTGATCATTTGTCAAGGCTAGAAATTGGGAGAGAAAATGAAAATCATATTCCTATTGATGATTCATTGAGAGAGGAACAATTGTGTAGAGTATATGGAATTGATGATTGGATGGTTGATATTGTGAAAGCAATCAAGAAGGAACCATTAGATCATCTTGATAAGCATCGACGAAGGAAGATTAAATCTCAGCTGAGGAGCTACTACTGGAATGATCCTTATTTATATAGATATTGCGAAGATGGAGTAGCAAGGCGGTGTGTTCCAAAGGCTGAGCAAGAGGAAATTTTGCAGAAATGTCATTCTTCTCCATATGGTGGACACTATGGACATTATCACACTAAGGCTAAGGTATGGGTAAGTGGATTTTATTGGCCAAGTATGCATTTAGATGCTATAAAGTTTGTTCGAACTTGTCCTGAATGCCAACGATCTGGAAATTCTGTTAATAATCGCAATGCAATGCCATTGAATTACAATATGCAAATTGATATATTTGATGTTTGGGGGATTGATTTCATGGGTCCCTTTGTGAATTCTCATGGCTATGAGTATGTCTTGGTTGCGGTTGATTATGTTTCTAAATGGGTGGAAGCAATACCTTGCAAACATGCTACAGCAGAAGATTCAATTAATTTATTTAGAAATGTGATATTTCCTCGTTTTGGGATGCCAAGAGTAGTCATAAGTGATGGAGGATCACACTTTATTGGAAAGAATTTTGTCAAGGTGTTGGAAAAGGCTGGTATTGAGCATGGAGTTGCGACTGCTTATCATCCTCAAACAAATGGGCAAGCTGAAACATCAAACAAGCAGATCAAGGAAATCTTTAAAAAGACTGTCACTCGAGGAGGAAAGGATTGGTACAACAAGTTGAATGATTCATTATAGGCATATCGCACAGCACATAAAACTCCAATAGGTATGACTCCATATCAGCTTGTTTATGGAAAACTTGTTATTTGCCTGTAGAAATAGAACATAAATCATTCTGGGCGATCAAGGAGATGAATCTGAATTTAGATGCTGCTGAAATTAAAAGAAAAATTCAGATTAGTGAATTGGAGGAGATGCGCCTAAATTCATATGACAATGCTCTTATCTATAAAGAGAGAATGAAGAGATAGTATGACAAGCGATTGAAAAAGAAAGAATTCAAGGAGGGAGATAAGGTCCTATTATTCAACTCAAGATACAAATTATTTGGCAAAGGTAAATTAAAAAGCAAATGGGATGGACCTTATATTGTTCACAAGGTGCTTGATTCTGGAGCAATAGTCATAATGGATTCCAAAGGAGATACATACACGGTGAATGGACAATGCCTCAAGGTATTCTTTGAACCCGACAAGCCTGAATTGAAGTCTATAGATATCTATACTTTGGCTTGATTATGGCTATGTCGAGCTTGC
This sequence comes from Eragrostis nindensis, assembly GCA_012490785.1. Lineage (NCBI taxonomy): Eukaryota > Viridiplantae > Streptophyta > Magnoliopsida > Poales > Poaceae > Eragrostis > Eragrostis nindensis. The sequence goes on along the minus strand of JAAXCT010001150.1, from coordinate 204,128 downwards.
GACGTTAAATTAAGCTATGTGCTGGTTGAAGACTTTTATGCCAAGGGTATGGCATTATTAGGTAAATAACATTATTCCCCTTCTTTTTCATATAATGAGGACATTACATAATTTGAGTGTGGGGGAGGATGCTTATTTTCTTGATTTGTATGATATTAGTGTTAGTTGTCTTCGATTGTGTGGTTTTAGTGTGTTTTGTCTCTGTGCCGATCGACACGGTGTTGTGCCGACCGGCACATATGTATCCGAGTTGTGATTTTGTTTTTAGTGTTTTGTGAGAACATGGCAAGATTTGTACTTTATGATTATCATATTGAAGAAGTTGAGTCATTGGTGTCTCTAATTCTTTGCTTGGAAGCATGCTTGTCCTTAGTTCTTCTTAACCCATGGTAGTAGTTATTTATTGAATGCTTGTTTTAAGGAGTTGTTTGCAAGTAAGAGCTACACCATTGAATTTTTTTTTTATTTTGCTCAAACCTCCAGATTGAAAGTGGACAATCCCTTTGACAAAAGCTTATTTAACATCCTACCACATAGCCATATAACTAATCTTTGAGCTACACATAAACATTCTAATTGTCTGGTGAATCTTGTCAAGTTTGTATCCTTTTGAGATAAGAAGTTTCTCTGAAGCTGGTCATTCCTTTTGTGTAACTATCATTTGTTTGCTAGCCCCATCGTATTCAGCATATATCGCTGGGTACTCCCTCCTATAAACCCATAATTCTCCTATAAACCCATAATTCTTTTGTTGGTATTATCTATCCACAACCTATGATATGAGTTTCACTTTATGCCTTTGTACTATCCATATGGTTCTATGCACAAATAACCTGGAGATCTACATCAATGGAAAATCTTTTAGGGAAAGAGAAAGAAAGAAAGAAAGAAAGAAGAAAAAAAAAAAGAGACTCTTTGGAAGTAGCAAGTTATTGCAGAGATGTCTTGGAATATTATGAATCAAAGATTTAGAGGAGACAGAGCATCCTGGGCGAATTTACAGATTGTGCCGATCGGCACAACCCTGGTGCCGATCGGCACTAACATTTTGAGTGCCATTCAGCGTTCTGTTCTTCACAGGAATTAAGTAAAGAATTCTGAGCTTTTCTGTGAGAGATATACGATGATGGAAGCAATGAATACATATGTGCATAAGCCTTATTCTACAAATAAGTGTATTCCTTAGGCTGAAACTCTATCTTTCCAACCATGTGCAATCCGACTATCTTTTGCCATTTGCACATGTCCACCTATCTAAAGTGTGTGTTCCTCTCTAGTTTATCGTTATTCTCTAATGACCTTTTGATGAGAGCTTCTGAATTCTTTATTGGATTATTATTTGACTTGATAATACCTGGGCATTAGTTTGGCTATCCTACCTAGATCCACATAAAGCTTTACATTAGATGTAGGTTGGTGAGGACTTGAAACAAGTGAGTGATTTGAGAGCAAGTTTTTTGTCAAAGATGGATAGTTTGTAATCCTTGATATATCTGGAGAGTTTATTTCTTTGTTCTTAATCAAAACTTTGGTGTTGTGCTCTAAAAACAAATGTCTTCTTAACGTGGATTTCAATACTTGACTTTTACTTGTGGAGGAGACAAAGAAGAGTTTAGGATGAGAAGCAGTTAAGTATTTGAAAGTTATGCTATAACTTGATTGATTTGATTTGTAACTCGAAGACGAGCAAGATCTGAGTGTGGGGGTGTTGTTGGTACTTGATATGACCACTTTTTATCTATCTTTTTTTACTATCATTTTAGTGCGTTTATTGATCATTTGAGCCACTTGACACCTAACTTTAATCATATTTCGAAGTATGTTGTGTTTTGAGTGCTATGATGTAGAATCAGGAGAAAACATGACATAAATGCTCAATTTCACGAAGCACCAACATGAAGCTTGGATTATTCACTCACTTTAGAGAGGGCACTACATTGCAACACAGTTTTGGAGTTCAAGATGATCCTGAATGAGAAAAGTTTGACTTACAAAGTTGTAGATCTCGTCGAGAGCTTTCCGGAACATATATGGATGACCCTATTTGGACTTCGGAGCTAGGAGATATGGGCCCCGCAAAATATGCTGCGCTGTCAAGTCTCTCGTGCCGACCGGCACCTGATTGTGCTGATCGGCACGAGGCCTAAAAAGGCTCAGGAAGGCTGGTTTCGCTCCTATAAAGAGAAGACCCTATTCTACACGCAAGGGGGTTCGGATTTCGACACTTTCGGCTGCGGAATTAGGGTTAGACAACAGAGAGCTTCATCCCAAGCGAAGATCGCGGCATTCCGGCGAAAAGTCGTCGCGCGCCGATCGGCACGAATCCGTGCCGACCGGCACGACCGACTCCGGCGTCCGATTTGCCCCAGTTTGTACCAAGAAGTGGGATAGGCCAATTTAAGGTGTTTCCCATGGCGAAACCTACTCATATCATGGGGTGATTCTCTGTTCTTCCCCCGGGTTGTGGGGATCTTGCCATATGCACGGTTTTGATTAACTGAATATATTTGTTGCTCTATTGCAATGCTTACTTATTGTTTATCTCAGTATTATGGATGACAGTATTGCAATGGTGCTTGTGTTAGATGATTGCCTTATTAGCCGCCGTCGTGACAGGATCGCAGCAAACAGCTTTTGTCTACCTTAGTAACAGCCAGTTGAAGCCTTTACTCAGTTAATCTGGTCTTTGCATGCAAGTGAACCTAGACCGTGGGAAGTTCGTCTTAATTCTTGCTTAGCCGTAATTTCTTTCTTTTATTAGTTTCTTTTAATTAGTTCTTTAAACAACCTTTCTCTCAACAATTCACCTTTTGTTAGTAACAAACGTTTAGCTAAATAAGCGTCCCACTTGTTCCACGGATTAATAAACCTTGGAATATTCCGAGGGAAAAGCTACAACTGACCTGTGCGTTTGCGGTCATAAAAGGTGCGCGTATCTCGCGCCAACACTGGGCCTGACGAGCATGGCGTTCTGCATCCCTCCGTCATGCGCGGGGCGCGACGGCGCCCGCGGCGAGGCGCTGGCGCTGGCGTACGAGTTGTGCCCATACCTGCAGTTCGCGCACTTCGTGGCCAACGCCTCCATCCTGGAAGCCTTCGAGGGAGAGAGCAACGTCCACGTGGTGGACCTGGGCATGACGCTGGGGCTCGACCGGGGCCACCAGTGGCGCGCCCTCCTCGACGGGCCTCGCTGCGAGGCCGGGCGCGGCCAGGCCGAAGCGCGTGCGCGTCACGGACGTCGGCGCGCCCACGGATACCATGCGAGCCGTTGGGCGCGAGCTGGAGGCGTACGCGGAGGGGCTCGAGATGCGGCTCGAGTTCCAGGCCGTGGACCGCAGCCTGGAGAGCCTGCACATCGACGACCTCGGCGTCGCCGGCGACGAGGCCGTGGCCATCAACAGTGTCCTGGAGCTGCACTGCGTGGTGAAGGAGAGCCGCGGGGTGCTCAACTCGGTGCTCCAGACCATCCAGAAGCTGTCCCCCAAGGCGTTCGTGCTGGTGGAGTAGGACGCCAGCCACAACGGGCCCTTCTTCCTGGGCCGCTTCATGGAGGCGCTGCACTACACCGGACTTCTCGCCGGCGTCGGGGCATCAGTTCGTGGTGCTGGACGCGTACGACTTCTGCGCTGTCGGGTGACCGCGGGGCCACCCGGTGTCGACGGCGGCGAGAAGATTCCTGGAGGGGCGCAACCCGAACGCGGACAAGAACAGCCCGAGCGGGCTGGAGGGCACGGACGGGCGGTTCGTGATGTTCAACGGCGGCGTGGGCGAGGCGCAACTGTGGTGGCTGGACGGCGTGCTTCGGCGCGCGGCGCGACAGCGGGAGCGCATGGTGGTGTGCCGCCATGGCGCGCAGAGGGCGGCGGGGCTCTGCAGCCGGTGGAGGAGGAAATAGAGATGCACTCTTGCAGCAAAATGAAATTTGGAGGATTGAATCTATTAGAGGAGGTAGAGAATATTCTTTTAGAGGGTGAAAAATAGGAAACGTTGTTGCGGTCAGTCTTAGCACACATCTAGGCTGATTGAAACACACACTCTTCTCTAATGCTATATCCTCTCCTGTGGACCGTGGAGCTTCTCTTTCATCGTTCATTCGGCGAGCGCAGCAGGCCAGGCGGAGCTTGCGTAGCACCTGCGCAACGAGACGGAGGCATCTAGGGCGTGATTGGTTTACTTCCCAGCGCAGCCTGTCTCGCTCCAGTCATGCAGGCCCACGGGAGCCAGGTTATGCAGATGCAGCAGCTTTTGTTTGGTTAGCGTATTCATCTAGCCTGTCTCAAGAGAGAAGTTGTTCGGTTGGTTGCTTGCCTCGCATCATCTGTCTCTCATCTGGTGCAAACAGTACACACGCCAATGCATGCGGCGAGCCAGGCCCGGTAGAAACGGATTTCATTCTCGTTTCTGCGGAGCCAGGCTGAGCGGACACTTTTGCATGCGCCGTGACAGGCCCAGGCCTCGGTGCAGGAAACCAATCAATGAAACGCTGCATGCGAGGAGCCTGGCTGAGGTTGGTGCAGCCAACCAATCACCCCCCTAGCGAGTGTGTCCGCAGCGTCATCTGGCGAGTGCGGGCACCACAAGGCGGCGTGCGTGTCCGCGGCGAGGGCGCGAGCTGCTAACGGGCGTCGCGCCCGTGCACTAAAAAAAATAACTATTAGTCATTAACATACTTGTCACTATACTAGCAAATTGCTCTTGCGTTGCAACGGAATGTACTCGTGTTAACAAATATTAGTACCAAGAGCATAATTTTATATACTATCATATCAATATTAGGATGAAGAAACTGAGATATCGATGGGCGAAGTAGTGAAACAGGAGCACCAAACCATGAAGTGAAAGTTCTCATAGATGCTTCCATCACTCGCAGACCTAACCTCATTGCAAAAGTTCCCATTAACGCAGTGAGGGCATAAAAATTGAGAAAGTGGAAAATTTTTATTTTATGAAATAACATACAACACATGTGAAAACAATTGCAATTACTCAAGCTCATGAGTCAACCATTGGTTTGGCATCAGCCAGAACCAATCTAATGTCCATTTCTATTTTGATAGAAACTAAAAGTAACTGCTTATGTAACTATTCATTGAGATGATAGGCATTCGATATGAAGATCAATAGTAAAAAGCAGTGGCGAAGCTAGCGCACTAAAGACCATGGTGCCGAATGGGGCATATGAGATGAAAACATAGACATTTACACTGAATTTTTCGTTTTGGTTGGTGCCGTGGCACTCGGGAGCCACCACCTAGCGTCGCCCTTGGTAAAAAAGGTTAAGTAGGTAAAGAAGTACTCCCTCCGTGTCATATTAGTTGACGTTTTGGAGGAGTGGGAAGAAACCAAAGCACCCGGCTACTTACCCTGCAGCCCTCAATCAATACCCCGACAACACGCCCACATGCACCAGGTCCCACACGCACCACAGCCTCAGCGTCTCTTCTGCGCTTGCCTCAGGTAGTGGATGGCAGGAGGGGCATCAGTGGAAAGCGCGTTGTAAATTTGCCTCGGGTTCCCAGAACGTCAAGTAATGTGGCAATTTTTCATACCCCTAGGACGTCAACTAAATTGAGAAGGAGGTAGTATATCATATAACTTTTAACACCATCTAGGCCTCGGTCTATCCAGCAATTCTTATAGGAAGTTAGCATCACAGATATTATTTTTGTTTATTTGAACAATAGAAAACTTGTGCTAACAAAACCAATTTAGCATTTAACTCTTTTATTATTGTTTTTATTTTGACAGGCAGTTTTTTTTTTTTGAGAATCTATTGACAGGCAGTTACGAACATTTGAACATAACAATTGATTGCTAACAGAACAAAATAAATTTTATTTAAAAAAGAATTAAAAAAAGGGGCAGATCTGCAGACCTAATCAACACGTACGAAAGAAATTTGTTTGCTGGCCCAACCGGGGAGTTGGTAAATTTGGAACGGTTGGACAAAATTGATTGGCAACGTAATGTCCAGGCATTTATTCAAAAATCCATTAAAAGGATGGATGATGCTGTACGCAAACCTGAAGTAGATAAGCTCATACACAAAATTGCACGAATGTTACAATTCAGTCTGTTCAGCATATTCGGGAGTGTAAAATAGCATATAAGAAAGGGCATCGCATACCTTTCTGTAGAAGTTGTAGCAAACAACAACTGTTTCTGGTCTCCTTATTATCGATGAGTTCTTTTTGCTTTCGATGTTTGCGGCCGACACCACGACACGTGACGCGAAAAAAAAAATAACGGCAGAGCATGAAAGGGGAAAAGTGATTAAGCCGATTGGGATTCGAACACAAATCTGTGAAGAAAAAGCAAGAGCACTTGCCACCCAACCACGGACTGGTTTGTTAAAGATAACCGATTCAATATGTTTAAAAAACTATACAATTACTCGGACATTTGAATCTTCAAATGGCAGAACACCAAACCGGCAGGACCAAATACGAAAATTTATTTGACGACCCACTTCAGACTTATTAAGTAGTAGAGAAGATGTGTATTATTGGTCAAAGTAGTTATATGTTGATCACCACATTGACAGTACAGGGACCTAGATGAGAACCAAGACAAGTTTGAGGACTCATAGTGCGTTTCACTCAAATTCAAACTTGAAATGTTCAAATGCATTTAAACATATGCTTTTATTACAATTAATTCTACAAAATGAGATCCAATATGAATACTTTTGAATTTTTTAACTTTAAAATTTTCGTCAACATTTTGTATGTACTGTGTTGAATTATTTTTAATAATATTGAAACAGAATTACGAAAATATTGACCCTTATGTTTCGAAATGTTTACGCTCCGACTTAGGCTTGGCTGCTTAGATTTGATGGACTATTGAGTGGATTTACAACTTTATAAAAGCGCATGGCCTCGGTTCGTGTGCGTGTGGAGAAGTCATATACTCCGAAACACGGATACGTCGCCAAACTCGCGTATCGGTATCGGATACCTATTCGGATACTCGGATACCATGCAGCAATAGGGGGACGAGAGGATAAGCCGTGACCGCCAAAAAAAGAGAGCTCTGTTGGTCGTTTGTACGCACCCACTTATATACCGCAAGAGGACGGTGTACAGTTGTAGCACTTTTCGTTGAGGGATCAATTCACTATTCTCATTAGGCACAACTGTGAGTCCTCCTTTTTTTTGGTACGCAATGCACCAGACTCACCCATTCACTATCAGCAACAGAATAAATCATTCCTGCATTAAGAAGTCTCAACACTTCCTTTTTCACAACTTCCTTCATGCCTTCCTTCAATCGTCGCATGCCTTCAACGACTGGCTTTGCCGACTCTTCAAGATTGATCTTATGTGTGCAAAAAGCCGGGCTTATCCCCTTGATATCATCAAGACAATATCCGATCGCTTTCTTATATTTTCTCAGAACAGCAAGCAGTCGTTTTCTCTCTTCTTCATTCAAAGCACTATTGACGATGACGGGATAAGTTCTATCTTTGCCTAAGTATTCGTACCTTAGACCGTCAGGAAGTGGCTTCTGTTCTACTTCTGGTGCCTGCACCAGGATCCAGATTATCCAAAAGCTCAAATCGAGGATTTTCGCTCCCGTGCCGGTCGGCACCGTCACTGTGCCGATCGGCACATAGAACGTGCCGGTCGGCACCACTTTGGATCTCGGCTTCTTCCCTGTCTGATTCTTCAAACAGTTTATTTAACGGATCTGAGTATCCTGTACTGATTTCTTCATCCTTTTCTGTAAAGAATTCTTGGAGAGATGGTGGGTCTTCACTTTCTTGAACGATGGGTGGGTCTTCGAATTCAAAGAGGACTTCCTCTCCGCCCAGAGTCAATTTGAGGTGACCTTTTCCAGCATCAATAACAGCTTGTACAAGCTTCAAGAAAGGTCTTCCCAAAATAATATCTTCAACTCCGACTTCACTTTTATCAAGAACAAAAATATCCACTGGTATAGCATTTTTTTTTACCTCAATGTTCAGATCCTTGATAACTCCCAGTGTTTAGTTCTCCTTCCATCTACCATGATTAGCTCAAGCTCGGTTCCTAGCAATCTTCCTTTTATGTCATAAGGCATGTCCATGAATGCTTCGTACGTCATCAAACTGACGCGAGAACCAAAATCACATAGTGCTTTAGGAAAGCTTCTATGCTCGATTTCGCACGGTATGTAGGATCAACTTCCGTTCGTTCCGTAAGGCTAACTGCATATACTCCGCATAATCCTTCATATGGCGACGGAACAAAACAACTATCAAATAGCTTCTTTGCTTGCTGGACCTCCATCGGATCAATTTCCATATCATTCTTATACAACTTCCCCAATACTTCACCAATGACAACATTGTCAAGTATTTCCGAAGTCCTAGTGTTTTTAGGGAAATTATACTGAACTCCTGTAGCAGAGGCATACCTTGGGTCATACGTTCTCCTCATACTCAACAAATTTGAGCTGAAATCTATAGGAACCCAATCCAACGGTTCAAACTCGTCCAACGGTTTAGCGTTGCTCAAGGTTGGATCTCCTACTGGTCTTGGAAATTATTTATGAAGCTGTTTTCATACTCCTCTAATATTGCAGCTTCGGTCTTTGAAATTCCTTTAACAGCAGACACCGTGCCGCTCAGCACAAGAGCTGTGCCGGTCGGCACGGGGGGCTGGAGTGTGCCGATCGGCACAGAAGCTGTGCCGGCCGGTGTTGGCGATTTCTAGCATACCATTTTATATGCCAACTGCGCCTTATTTAGAGCATAAATGTTATCATTATAGGCCATTAACCCTTGATAATAGCACCATATTTGTATATATGTCGTTCTGGAGCTTTATTACAGAAACAGATGAAGAGGACGACATTCTGGACATTGTGACTGATCTGGACCTGAAGAGAAGAGAACCAGCAGAAAAGGCCCACTGTGCCGATCGGCACAGACATGTGCCGACCGGCACATGGGACCCCAAGGCCACCGAAGCTGGCCCACCATTCAGTTTATTCTAGAAGGAAGTTATCCGAATCAATCTCGAGAGATATTCATCATGAAGAGATAAAAGATACTCGAAGATTTGAAAGAGCAACACAGACTTGATCTCGAAGAAAACTGACTGGAAGGCCCACATGGAAGCTACCTAGGACTTCGGAACCGACTTAGGGAGGAAACCGAGCTGGACACGAGGTGTGCCGATCGGCACAGACCCTGTGCCGATCGGCACAAGGACTCTTTTCCCGAGAATCCTTTCCTTCCTGATGTACAGCCCTATATAAACTTGTAAAAGCCCTAGGGTTTCGGGATCCGCCGCCAGAGGGACAACACAGCTAGTAAGTTTAGAGCCACCGGGGCTTTGCCCCGTTCTTCATGTTCTCTAGTTGTTGATCAAGAACCATTGGTGCTAAAGAGGTGATCCATCAAGGTAGGCCTACTAGATGGTGATGTATCTTGCACTATGTATCATTGAAGTATGGTTGAATATGTGGATGAATGGTTTTGATTATTGATTGCCTGGATTTATGGTCTTTACATGCACTTGTTCCTACGCTTAGTGACGACTAAGTATTAGATGTTATCTTAATTGTGGTGGCAAAAAGAAGTGACAAGATTCGTTCTCTCACTATCTCCATCGTGGTTAAGGTAGCATTGGGATCTTGTAATGCGCCATATTTGCACGTTGTCTCTGTACCCCCACAGCCGCTAATGCATACGCGATGATCTTGAGATGATGTGTAGAGTAGGAAGAGGTCGACCGATTAAGGCGATTGGTCGTGACAGGGCTCGTCGGAAAGAGGCCTTGACCTACCGATCTTCGGTTATCAATAATTGAGTAATCCTGTTTATGATGCTATTTGATTAAGCTTCTTGGTTACGATCTCAACTAGCAGACTTGGCTAACTTACCCCATGATCTAATCTGTTCTTAGGCTTTTCGGACAACACTGCGGACAACTTCGCCTTCGTGCCGACCGGCACATCCCCTGTGCCGATCGGCACAACACCCCGTTTTCCTGAAACCCACGCTCACGCTCACTAGAAAGCTTGGCTAACTCTTTTACTGATGATTTTGCTTAATTCCCATTGGTCCTTGTGGTTCGATTAAACCTTGGAATACTCTTCTAGGGGAAAAAGACTACAACTGTACACCGTGCTCTTGCGGTATATAAGTGGGTGCGTAGATACGACCAACAAGCTGTCTTTTTCTGGCGCCGTTGCCGGGGACCTTTGTTCGAATTAGGCATTGTTTGAAGTTTGAGAAATTGGTCGCTGTGCCGACCGGCACACGTGTGTGCCGACCGGCACAGAGCTTTCTTTCTTTGATTTCTCTGTCTTTTCCAGTATATATGTCCTGTTTCATTTAACAGACAGGTATGGACGGCGCTAAGTCGAATAAACCCTTTAATTACCTCGATGATCCAGAGATTCTCTTTCGCAAGCGTAAGGCGGAAAAGAGAAGCAAGTCAGTGGGAGACATAGAAGACAACAGCGAGCCGCTCAGCCCGAAGGCATTGTTTGCAGCTTTGGAAGATAAGGAAGAAGAAGTTCCTGAAGAAGAAGACATGGGAGACGCAACACCAATTGCTAATCGTCTCAAGCCTGCCTTGGACAATGTCACCAAGACTGAATTCACTGCACAAGCTAGACCCTTTCGGCTGGAGCGTTACATGTCCTTGGTTGGTCAGCAACCGTTCACAGGTTCTGAAGATCCTAATATGCATTTGCAACATTTTCATGAAATCTGCGGTACCTTTCAATTGGAACATATGAATGACAATGAAGCCAAGGTGCGATTGTTCCCTTATCTCTTATTGGGCGTCCTAAGCAGTGGTACCATGGGCTACCTACCGCGACCAAGATTAGTTGGGATCTACTTTCTGCAGAATTTTTGGCAAAATACTTCCCTCCAGGCAAGACTCAAGCTTTGAAGAACAAGATCCTTGGATTCACTCAACTCGCTGATGAGAGCGTTGGAGAAGCATGGAATCGATTCAATGAGTACAAGGATGCTTGTCCGCACAATAGTCTTGCTGAATGGGAGCTAGTGGAAGGTTCTACACGGGTTTGAATCTTTTGTCCCGACAACACTTAGATGCTTCGGCTGGAGGATCGTTTTTGGACAAGACACCCGCTCAAGCCACGGCTTTGATCAAGAAGATAGAGCAAATCAATCATGGGTTGGTGAGAGAGAAAGTAGAAGCCTTCAACCTTCCACGGGAAAGATGAAGAGTGTGGTGGAAAGAGCTTATGATGAATTGCTTATGGACAAGCTTGACACCATACAAAGGAGATTAGACAAGATTGATCATATTCCCAAGGAAGAGACCGTCAAGCTAGCGGAAGCCCGTTCCACATGTGAAGAATGTGGAGCACTTGGTCATGTGAGTAAGGATTGCCCCGAAGATGTGAAGATGCTCAATTATATCAAGAGTCAAGGATGGAAGACTCCATATCAGCAACAAAGGAGTAGCTTCACCCCGTCATCGTCTATGCAAAATGCCATCCCTCTTCGTATTCAATGCCAAGAGTTCTTTCAAGCTCAAGAGAAGGTTAACAAGGACACTCAAGCCAAATTCAAGGAAGTTGATCGTGTGCTTGAAACAATCAATGACAAGGTCATCGAAGTGGGGAGTTCTAATCAGCAAATCCTCCAATTCATGAAGATGATGGAGAAACAAATGGCCCAATTAGCGGAGTCGGTAAAAAGCGAGAAAGGAGCTCTTCCTGGTAATACCCGCTCTGCAGAACAGCTGAAATCCATCGAGACGAGGTCTGGGAAGCAAACTGAAAATCCAAAGTTCGCAGCTGGGGCAAGACGACCTCGTGCCGACCGGCACGACGCTGGTGCCGATCGGCACGCTACAGTTGACGGTGCCGACCAGCACGCTGATGGTGCCGATCGGCACAGTGAAGAAATCGACCTCTCGGGTCTGAAGAAGGGAACTGAGAACAAGGAACATGGTCCTGCTACCTTTCTGGATACGCAGCTGTTGACCAAAACAGAAAGAATTCGGCATCATGATGAGCAATTCTCCAGGTTTGTCGATATCATGAAGAAGTTATATATCAATGTCCCATTCCTTGATGCTCTTCAAGTGCCTACCTATGCCAAGTATAAAGGATATTATGCAAAGCAAGAAGTCCTTAGCATCGAAGAAGTAGTGAAGATGACAAGAGAGTGCACTGCAGCTATTAATGACATTACACCAGAAAAGAAGCCCGACCCCGGATCTCCTAGTATCCGGTGTTTGATTGGAGCTCAAATCTTTGAAGGGGCTTTATGCGATCTTGGAGCAAGTGTAAGTGTCATGCCTCGCTATGTCTTTGCAAGTTTGAATTTGCCAGAGTTGGAGCCTACGGCCATGTGTTTGGAGTTGGCCGATCAATCGGTTCGCTATCCCGATGGAATTGCTGAAGATGTGCCTGTCCAAATTGGTGATCATATAGTTCCTGTGGATTTCATTGTGCTTGATATGGATAGAAGAACAAGGACTTCATTGATTTTGGGCCGGCCATTCTTGAGGACAGCGAAGGCAAACATTGATGTGGGGAGTGGAAAGATAAGCTTTGACATAAGTGGAGCCTCCTACACATTCAATTTTCGCCCCAAAGGAGAAGAAGGCCGTGCGGCATCCAAGTGGGTTGAGAAATACAAGTCTCCGCACCATAAAGCAATCGAGGGTAATTGGAGGAAGGATATGTCCTATCATTGAAGGAGAAGAGACATGAGAACCTTGTAGTGTCGCAACTTTTTCCCGTAAGGCGGCACTAAGGAAGTGATTCATGCGGGGAGGTCAAGCTCTATGACCTTTTTAAAACTAAGAGCGCTTTTTGGGAGGCAACCCAATTTTCGGGAGCGAGTCGTAGGGTGAGTCTTTGTGTGTTAGTGCTTTCGGGAGGGCAACCCGTTAATTAGAAAATTAGTGCTACCGGGAGGGCAACCCGGCCTTTAAATTGTTTGCTTGTAATCAACAATAATGCTCCCGGAATAAAATTTGTTAGTCCAAGTGTTTGTTTTAACTTTTGTGTGAATACCTGCGCTGTCTGTTTACTTTCTGCAGTTTTTGTGTTTGTATTTTGTTTGTTCGCTAACAGCGCAGGAAGAAAAGGAACAAAAATAGGAAAATCTGGAGCGCGCCGACCGGCACAGCCTGTGCCGATCGGCACAGCAGAAAGCACGCCAAATCGTGGCCTAGACGCTACCCCGAACTGAAGATGAAAATTAATATGGGGTAAAATTGAGAAAATATGCGGAATATTTGATGAAGGAAAATTTAGAAAGGTAAGTGCAACAATTGTCCCGAGAATATTTCCGTGCTTTTGGTATTTTTCTGTGTCGCAGGAATATGGTGGATGAGCCTTGCGAAGGAAGGAGGCACTGGCGGAAATTGGGCACTGTTGCCGACCGGCACAGGAACGTGCCGATCGGCACAGGAAGGAAACGCCACCTCCAAGAATCTCGATGCTACAGGAAGCCTGGCATCCGCGAAGAAATTTGAAATTTTGGCGACACAAGGCAGCGAAGTTTGAATCGGGCGCGGACTATACAGTGCCGACCGGCACAGAGCTGTGCTGACCGGCACACTGACCAAGAATTCGAATCTGATCATCAAAGTCTGCGCACATTGGAAGGAGGAGAGACCACTGACACCCATGCAGCTGCTGAGCACAGGGGAGACACCGAGCACCCAGCCTCGGGATGGAGCAAAGGTGCCGACCGGCACGCGCGCCGTGGCGATCGGCATACCCTGAAAAATTCAAATTTCGAACGTGCTCCCCTGTCTCCCGACATGCGACACTGTATCAAGCATGGGGAAGAGGAAAAGAAGTTGCTGAAGCCAAGGTACGTGCGAATCTGTGCAAAATTTGAATTATGCCGACCGGCACGGTCACCGTGCCAATCGGCACACCATTGGAAAGCTAATCTTTTGTAGGTGCGCCCCTGTTCCCCGACATCCGACACTGTACAAGTCATGGGGAAGAGGAAAAGAAGGCGTGGCAGCCGAGGTACGACGGAATCCGCGAAATTTTGAATCGTGCCGACCGGCACGGCTCTGTGCCGACCGGCACGCGCTGGGAATTTGAACCGGCGGTTCCTTCCCTTGGAAGCCATGGAGAGCTATAAGAAGGGGCATCACCTCCCCCATTTTCGCCACAACTCCCTGGTAACCCTTTCCACTCCTCCACTTCCTCCAGTTGCGCGATTCGTTTCCATTCTTTCGCAGGAAATGAAGGGATTTAGTTCCACGCTCAAGAGCGCCGGCAAGAAGATTCGCCGGGGGTTCAGCGCCGGCGGGTCGCACCACTCCGGTGGATCGCACCACGCCGGTGGATCACACCAAGTCGGAGGATCGCACCACGCTGGCGACAACAACTCCGGCAGCGACACCGGCTCCTTCACCTCGACGCGGAGGGCAAGCTCGGCGGGCTATGACAGCCCCGAGCTCTCCGTCGAGATGACACCGCCACGAGGGCGGGATGACTTCTTCATCGGCCACCGCGACATCGGCATCCCTCGAGGACCAAGGCCGCGCACGAGGAGCGCAACCGCCGCCCCGCCGCCGCGGCGGGCGGATCATCCATGGAGGCCGAGCCGAGCGAGCCGGCATATGTGGCGCGCGGTTCGGGAGGGGTTCACCCTCACGAGCCGTGAGGAGGAGTTCTACTACACCAACATCCGCGGCCGCATCTTCCCCAACATCGACATGGATGAGGAGTTCCTCGCCAAGGTCGGGGTATGGCCGGACCTCCAACAATGCCTCCTCAACCTTGGATGGGAGACCCTCCACGATCAAGCAAGCAGCTTCGACATCGAGCTCATCACCGAGTTCATCACCACCATGAGCCGCGAGGTGGACGAGCAAGGAGACGACAAGATCAAGTTCCGTGTGCGGGACGAGCCCTACTCCATCACGATCGAGGGCATCTCCGATGCTCTCGGTTTTGAAAGGGAGGCCCCCGTATACGGCGCGGCGACTACGGAGATGCTCGACACATTTTGGCGCCGCATCGCCGACGCGGACGAGCGCAAGAGGGGGCACATCAAGAACCCCACGATCCAAATCCTCCACCGGTGGATGGCCGCACGCACCACCGGCCGCCTCGACACCACCAACATCTCCGACCCGGACTTGCATTGGCTCTACAACGCCATTGCGAGTCCATGCAAGTGCAATCCCATCGGGACAATGGTGTCAAGTTGGTTTACCCAAGGGCCAACCCTAGGGCGAGACTAGCTTTTGGAGGCTACCTCCAAACAATCATCTTCCAAGTCACCGAAGGTAACCTCATGATGAAGGAAGATTGTTGGATAAGAGCCGCGCTCATCGACGAGTCCATGGTGCGCGGGAAGACCATCACGGGCAGCGCCAAGCTCGGCTACTACGTGTGCGGCACCGGCATCAAGCTTCCCTGCGCCGAGCTCGCCCTCTTCCTCCCAAACAAGATCAACGGAGGGAATTGGCTTGAGGCCGACCTCCGCGAGCGACACAAGGTAACAAAGACCAAGCGCGGGAGAAAGGAGGTCGTCGGCCAGTCTTCGGCGAGCGCAGCAGCAGGTGGGACAGCTGGGACGCGGCAGCAGCCGCGCAGCATCAACCAGCGCAGCAGGCACCCGTGCCGATCGGCACGGGCTTTGTGCCGACCGGCACAGGACAGGTGCCGACCGGCACCAACCCCAGGTACTTCGGTATGCCCCCTGTCTACCCTCAGCACTTCCAGGGGGCGCCCTACTATGCTCCTGCAGGTCCTCCGGGGGCGAACTTTGCCCCTATGCATCAGTACATCGACAACAACGTGCAATACGTTGAACGCATCGACAACTTGGCGGGCGCAATGCGGAGCAACACCGATGCGATGATTGACGAGTTCGGGAGATTGGAGGCGGCGTACTACGGCTTCGACTACAATCAGCCACCTCCATTTGATGGGTAGAGTGTTGTGTATGGCACAACTTGTATCGGTTTCCCGGTTTGCGTTTTTCTTTCCCTTTCGCATTCTCTTTTTATTTATTTACTTATGTGTGTGTGAGCGGGTTGGGAAACCATGTATCGGGTGTGTTTAGTTTGTTTGTGTGCTTTTATTCATGCATGTGTGCTAGTAGTTTAGTTTTATTTATGCAAGTGTGCTAGTAGGTTGTTTCGAATAATGCATCACCATGTAGCCCGTGCTTTCAAATCCAATATGATGATGATCTTTATGCTTTATTTGAAAAATGATACGAGTATGTATGTCTATCTTGAAAAGTGTTAATGATAATCGAGCGATGTTGAGCATAAATAAAATTTCGAACTTTCACTAAAGTGTATTCGGCAAATACTTCATATGTGGCGTAGTGCATTTCAAAATTCCCATGCAAGGTCCAATAAAAGATCAATTTTGGATGACATGACTTAGTACCTATTTCTTTATAAAATTCAAACGTTCTTATTGTGAGCTTTAGAATTACTCCATATCATTCGGTTATGCCCACCAATGCCAAATATATATGTGACTCAATTTAAGCCTTTGCTAAGTAGAGACTATGATTGATGATTGAGCTCGGTTAAGATTTAATTCTTAGGGTATGAGACTTGGAAAAATGGCCACATCTTTCGCGTATCGTGTTGATTTTCTAGCCTATTCTAACTCGAGCTATGCAAATTACCGCATTGGAATTATGCATAATTCGCCGAGTATCCGATACTTGAGAACCAAATTCTTTGATTCGAACATCAATCCTTGACCACATCCTACTGTATTCTTGGCTATACATCTGACACAGCAGTTCCAACGAAAAATCCAGAGCGAAATTGGCAAGTACAGACAGTGTGCCGACCGGCACAAGGTTGTGCCGACCGGCACACAGACAAAAAAAAAAAAGAAGAAAAAAAAAGGAGTAAATAAAGTCTGTACCTTGCGCTGTTTTGCTCGGGACTAGCAAAAATTTGAGTGTGGGGGGAAGATGAATTCCCTTGAATTCTTATCATTGATTAGTAGCCAAGAATTTCTTTTTCCGATCATGTCCACTTTGCATTCGATATCCTTCGAAAATGCCAGGAAGTTTCTGATAGATATGCAAAGAAGAAAGGACAGCTTTGTCACCTGTTTAAAAAGATTACATTCTCTACTTGTGATTGTTCATTCACACAAGTATATGTCCACTATTCTAAAGGTGTGAGTTTCTTTCTCAATTCAATTTCTAATGGCCTTTTGACAAGTCTCAGTAAAACCAATTAGAGTTATTTCTTAGCTTTGCAATATGTTGTTGATCTATGTCTATTTTCCTTGAATTTCCTCACCAAGCTACTCATATGGCCTTACACATACATATATCGATAAAGTAGATAGACTTTTGAGTGATTTAGGTGAGTGATTGAAGTTGAGTTGTTGACTTGATCGTTTGAGAAGGATAGTTCTTTTGCTCACAATACCTTTTTGGTGATTCACATAAGTGGAAAGGTCATGCGCATCAAGTTGAATATTTTCAAGGTTAGCTTTGGGAAGTACTCTTTCATGTTCAATACCCATATTGTGAACATGTTTGCTGAATACTAAATTGATTTAATCTCACAATGACTAAGTGCTCAGCTCGTGTAGATTTGAAATACTTTTATGATTGATTGACTATATGCAAGTTGAGTTTCATTCTTGACTTTCCTCGGGACGAGTAAAGGTTTAAGTGTGGGGGAGCTGTTGGCGATTTCTAGCATACCATTTTATATGCCAACTGCGCCTTATTTAGAGCATAAATGTTATCATTATAGGCCATTAACCCTTGATAATAGCACCATATTTGTATATATGTCGTTCTGGAGCTTTATTACAGAAACAGATGAAGAGGACGACATTCTGGACATTGTGACTGATCTGGACCTGAAGAGAAGAGAACCAGCAGAAAAGGCCCACTGTGCCGATCGGCACAGACATGTGCCGACCGGCACATGGGACCCAAGGCCACCGAAGCTGGCCCACCATTCAGTTTATTCTAGAAGGAAGTTATCCGAATCAATCTCGAGAGATATTCATCATGAAGAGATAAAAGATACTCGAAGATTTGAAAGAGCAACACAAGACTTGATCTCGAAGAAAACTGACTGGAAGGCCCACATGGAAGCTACCTAGGACTTCGGAACCGACTTAGGGAGGAAACCGAGCTGGACACGAGGTGTGCCGATCGGCACAGACCCTGTGCCGATCGGCACAAGGACTCTTTTCCCGAGAATCCTTTCCTTCCTGATGTACAGCCCTATATAAACTTGTAAAAGCCCTAGGGTTTCGGGATCCGCCGCCAGAGGGACAACACAGCTAGTAAGTTTAGAGCCACCGGGGCTTTGCCCCGTTCTTCATGTTCTCTAGTTGTTGATCAAGAACCATTGGTGCTAAAGAGGTGATCCATCAAGGTAGGCCTACTAGATGGTGATGTATCTTGCACTATGTATCATTGAAGTATGGTTGAATATGTGGATGAATGGTTTTGATTATTGATTGCCTGGATTTTATGGTCTTTACATGCACTTGTTCCTACGCTTAGTGACGACTAAGTATTAGATGTTATCTTAATTGTGGTGGCAAAAAGAAGTGACAAGATTCGTTCTCTCACTATCTCCATCGTGGTTAAGGTAGCATTGGGATCTTGTAATGCGCCATATTTGCACGTTGTCTCTGTACCCCCACAGCCGCTAATGCATACGCGATGATCCTTGAGATGATGTGTAGAGTAGGAAGAGGTCGACCGATTAAGGCGATTGGTCGTGACAGGGCTCGTCGGAAAGAGGCCTTGACCTACCGATCTTCGGTTATCAATAATTGAGTAATCCTGTTTATGATGCTATTTGATTAAGCTTCTTGGTTACGATCTCAACTAGCAGACTTGGCTAACTTACCCCATGATCTAATCTGTTCTTAGGCTTTTCGGACAACACTGCGGACAACTTCGCCTTCGTGCCGACCGGCACATCCCCTGTGCCGATCGGCACAAACCCCCCGTTTTCCTGAAACCCACGCTCACGCTCACTAGAAAGCTTGGCTAACTCTTTTACTGATGATTTTGCTTAATTCCCATTGGTCCTTGTGGTTCGATTAAACCTTGGAATACTCTTCTAGGGGAAAAAGACTACAACTGTACACCGTGCTCTTGCGGTATATAAGTGGGTGCGTAGATACGACCAACAGCCGGCACCTCCACCAATCTCGGTCTTTTCAGATCACATTGCGCTGGTTCTTCTGTTCTTACTATTAATTCGACTTCGGATACTTTACAGCTTTCCGCTTCATCTTTCAAGTCCAAAGAACCTTTTGCTAGCGTCGACTTTTCAGGGGGAATCGGATCTTCTTGGAATTCTTCCCAATGTCTATGCATAGCTTCAGTCTTTGATATCTTACTCAAAAGATCCAGTCCCGCAGTGGCAGTCAAGTCGAGGAAACTCCCTCCAGCCGAACTATTCAGATGCATCCTGGAGGTTCCTTCAAGGGACATGTAGCAGGGCAAGTCGTTTCTTGAAGGGGATATGTCTGAGCAGTCAAGTTATCATCCATGCCCAAATCGGGGCCTTGCTTCAATAAAGATCGGAAGCGTGACCATGCTTGCGTGAGAGTTTCTTCTTTCAATTGCTCAAAGTTAACCACCTCTCTTCTCAGTTTCTGCACCTTCGGAAGTGGGAAGAAATGCAAACAGAAATTTCCAGAAGCTTATCCCAGTTTCCTTTAGCTTCTCGGGCTGCAGATTTATACCAATCCTTGGCTCTTCCATCTAGAGAAAATGGAAATAGCAACCATCTGTACCAATTCTGAGGCACTCCCTCATGCTTAAAGGTCTGACAGAGAACTTCTAGATCTTGCAGATGTGTGTACGGGTTCTCGTCCGTCGTACCAGAGAATTTGCTGTTCTCGACCATACTGATGATGGTCGGGTTAAGAACGTATAACGAAGCAGTAACCTTCTCATCAGAAGTTTGTGGAATCAGCAATCCCGGGGACGGTAGTGAATGCTCCCTAACCGTATGAGTCGGTTCAGGAGTACCCATCCTGAAAACTCAGAAAGAAAACACAAAAACAAACTAGAAAAGAGAGGATTAGAGGTTAGTACAATAAATAAATAGTAAAAGAACTAGCTTGTTCCCCAGCAACGGCGCCAGAAAACGTGCTTGTTGGTCGTTTGTACACACCCACTTATATACCGCAAGAGGACGGTGAACAGTTGTAGCACTTTTTCCCTAGAGTATTCCAAGGTTTAATATCGAACCACAGAGAACAAGCGGGACTTCAACTATTATTTAAACTACTAAATTAATATAGCAAAAGATGTGTGTGGAAAGGGTGATTAACAACTAGAGATGAAAGAACCTGCGGTTTGTAACAAGGTTATGAAATGATTCTCTACTATGGTTTGGGGTACTGGCATGCAACTCTAATTAATGGTCGATTGATAGGTTTAGTATTCTACAAGACATGGTGGTTTCGTTCTCCTCTCGCCCTGTCACGACAAGGGTTAATAGTTCCCCACTGGTTTCTTGCACTATGTGATAATAACGTATTGATCAGATACGAAATAGAAGCATCACATAGACTGAACACATCAAAAGAGTATTGTAAGTGTGAGAGTTACATAACCAGATTTCCCTCGCCACAGAGAGAATGTAAGATCTACTCACGCATCATACTGCAACACATGAACATGGCTACAATAGGACGCGGGATCTTGGCGTGGTCCCACAGGTGCCGATCGGCACGGCGGTGTGCCGGTCGGCACAATCTTCCCTTTTGGTGGTGATGATCGGTGATCGCCGTCTTCGCCGCCACAACCTTCAACCTAGGTCAAAACCTCCGTATGTTTTTCGTCTCCCGTTTCGTGACCCGGATCTTCTCTTTTATAGTTCCTTTCGATTGTGGGCTGGATTTCACCGACTCCGACTCTGTCATTTCTTCTGGGCTTCATATTCTCCGAGTGGGCTTCATGTTTGGGCTCGACCTCCATGGTGCCGGTCGGCACAAGGCCGTGCCGACCGGCACGGTCTTCAATTCCTCTGTTCTTCGGGCCTCCGGCAGCTCTTTATCCGTAGTCTCTCAATTTTCACCTATTTCCTGCAAATCCTTCCGAATACACAGAAACTACGCATATATATAATAATGGGGGTTAATTGTTAGCAATAATGACATAATAAGGTATTAAAAACACCATATTTGCTATACAAAATGGGTACCTAGAAAGCACCAACAAGCACGAACAGAGAGAGAGGGTGCGGGATGAGCCGCGGCCGCCATAGAAAGAGAGAGAGAGTGCGGGATGGAAGGTCAGGAAAGGAGACGACCGGCATTCGTTCGTGGAACAGATAAAATAAAGTCAGTTTCTTTTTATTTCGCCTTTTCTCTTTTTAAATAATCATACAACATATGAACATATAAATCTATGACGCATCTTAGTCTCTGAAACTTTTATTTCTTAAATTTTAGTATTTAGAACTCTTCTTTATTTTTATTTATATATATATATTGGTGTATCCCCGTATCCTTGTTTTTGGAAAAATAAGGTATTGGAGTATCGTCGTATCGCGTACCGGTATCCGTATCCGCGTATCCGGACAACATAGGTCATATATGAACTACTGACGAATTGTCCTGACTTGTCAAAATGGACGTTTTCCAAAACCAATGGGTGAAGAAGAGGAACCCAGTGGTACAATTAGCCTGGTGCATCGGGTAAATTGAAACTTCAGTGCTAGTTATCAAGTAGAAAACACAAAATATTATTTTTTGCGAGGGTAAAATATATATAAAGTATTTGACACCACCAAAACTCTAGCTTCGTCACTGGTCGGTAGTGTTTTGATGATGCTCATGGAAATTTCAGCCATTCGCCACGCGTGGAACGGATGCTGAGTGTCCCGTGTCCGTATCAGCTAGTGCATTAGCTGGCCCAATGAATGCATGCGTGTTTGTGTTCACCGTGTAGTAGGGACGTGCTCACTTTTTTTTTTTTTTTTGAGGTGCAGGGACGTGCTCACGTGCATCTCTTCATGCATGCGTTTTTAATTGTTGGTGCGCCGAAGCGCAACCTTGCCAAGGCGATGTTGGGCCAACGCATGGGCATTGGGCAAGGAGACAGCAGCGGGGCAGGCCTTATCTAGATTTGTTTTTTCCGTAGCTGCAAATCATCCACACAAGGCAAGGGCGGCCCAACGAGTCAGGCCACTCCATGGGCCTGGTGGACTCGATCTTTCGTTACATATTTGTTGGTTGAATTTTCGTTAAAATATTTATGTTCTTTTTTTTTTGAACTGAAAATATTTATGTTCTGTTGTTGCTCGACAGGTAGGGACGGAACTTTTCAATGGCCAAAGGTGACCATGCCCCCCTATGTTTGGAAAAAATGTAAGAAAAGTTCTAGATTTCAAGGTTAAAATGTCATAAATATAGAAGACTGACCACCTTGCGAAATTTCTAAACTAGCCGCCCGCCCCCCCCCCCCCCCCCCCCCCCCCCCCCCTCTTGCGAAATGGTTCATGCTCAGTGTTCTTAATAGCGTGCTAAGGCCTTTAGCAGTGGATGTCCGTAAAACCTAAGAAAGGCTATAGCGGCCACAGTTAAACTCATTTAGCGGTTTCATAATTTCATTAAAAATTAATGAATAATTAGACATAGAACATGGACCATGAAATTTTCATGGACTAAAATAAGTATTGGGCTTCATGATTTATTACATCATCATTAAAAGTTTTAAACATCTTAATTTAAATGACCAAATCACCTTTTAAAGTTTTAAAACCACATCAAGAGCTTCATGCCTTCATCACACCACTATTTAGCTGGCTAAATCATTTTAATTTAGCGGATTTAGCCGGCTATAGCGGTGGCTATATCGGACTATGAAGCTTAGCGCTAAATGAGGAATAGCTTAGCCCCTTCTCATTTCAAAGGCTATAGCGGTAGCTATAGTAGGCTATTTAGAACACTGTTCCTGCTCCGTCACTGTCCACACGCATCACATCTAGCGGTCAATTTGTACATTTCATTGGAATAGACATTACCTGTGTACAAAAAGCGAAATAGTTGAGCGATTATTTATGAAGTCCCGATGCATCCAACTTTCGTCTCCACAAATCAGTTTATATATACACATTTTTTTGGTTAAGTCACGACGTGTCTTCCGCGGATGATATGTGTTTCAATGGGGCTGTTCGTGTTTCGCTGCGGCCATGCTCAGTTGCCTGGTGGATCTTATATGTAGGGCGGGCTATGGTTAAGCTTTGATAGAACAGTGTTTGAGATTCGTGCAATGGCTTAGATTTGCGCACGTGGAGAAGAAAGAGCTGAAGTGCCGGCACGTGTCAGCTTCTGGTTGGTGCGGGTGGGAGGAGGAGAAAAGAAATGGTTTTCAAACTTTAAACACATTTTCTCCCAAACCGTAAGTCTGTTTTCGAATCCGTATGAACCATCGTGTTGTTTAGAATTAATGCTACAAAATGAGATCCAATATGAATATTTTTTGAATTTTAAATTTTTTGTTAACATTTTGAATGTACTAAATCAACATTTTATTTGCACTGTGTCAACATCTTTTATATACTATGTCAATATTTTCGGTTAAAATGTTGACTGATTTTTTTAAAATGTTAGAATAGAACTACAAAAATGTTGACTCTTATATTTAAAATGTTGACGCTTTCGCTTAGGCTGAGCTGCTCAGATTTGATAGGCAATTGGGCCGATCTATTTTATGTTAACCATACGACGCCTTACATATAAAAGGCCCCCAGTTGCCTACCTTCACCTTCCTCTACAGGATTCTGGTTGATGGATGAAGTGTAGTCGATAATTAGCTTAGCTAGATCCAGTCAACTACCTATATTATTTTTTTTTACGGAAAGAGGCAGGTGTTCTGCCGTTTTATTAAAAAAGAAGAAAAAACAGAACAAATACAAAAGTTCTTACAGTGTCGCTGGCAGCTTAGACTGCCACAAACTACCTATATTATCCAGTAGCGGATCCAGTAGCCTACAAGGCTAGCACAACCACTACAAGATTACTAGCATTTCCCTACAGTTCTCAGTGAATGGCCGACAGGAACTTGTTGTCTTAGTGTTCTCGTTTCATTGGGTGACAGTTTTCTAATGTAAATGTGTGTATTTCTCTACAGTTTCGAAAGTTTGCCTACAACACAATTCCTACAAACCTATTAGCCACAGTTTTGTTGATTCTTAAGGTAATATACTAGACTGTTGGCCATTTATAGAAAACTGTAGGGAAATGATGTAAATCTTGTAGTGAACCGGTGCGTCTCTTTGCACCAAGGACAAGCAGTTTAACTAATTACAAAAGTTTGGTGGGCGGTTGGACTCAGCTTTTATGATCGTTGACAGCTTTTATGATCGGACGGCACATCCTACCTGCAACCTAGTACAAGGAGCAACCCAACGCAAAGCGCGCCCGCACACACGAGAGTGAGAGCGTGCGAGGTAGCAGGAAGGAAGGAAGCGATGGCCATCCACATCCTGGAGAAGCAGGAGCCATGGTTCCTCTCGCTGGCCGCGCTCGGCGCCATCTACCTCGCCGCGGCGGCGTTCCGTCTCCTGGCCCACCTCGCCGGCTGCCTGCGCCGGCCAACGGACCTCCGCCGCCGCTACGGCGCGTGGGCCGTCGTCACGGGCCCGACGTCCGGCATCGGTCGGTCCATGGCGCTGGAGCTCGCCCGTCGCGGCCTCAACCTCGTCCTCGTCGGCCGCGACCCCGCCAAGCTCAAGGACATCTCCGACACAATCGCCGCCGCTCACGCAGTGCAGACCAAGACCGTGGTGTTCGACCTCGCCCTCACCTCCACCGCTCAAGGTTCGATCGATAGAAGAGCTACGTACCCTTTCTGCTCACGCTCATCATCATCCGTCAAACTGACGACCGACGCACGCGTCGATCTCTCGATGGATGCGCGCGCAGGCGACGAGGCGGCGCGGCGGCTCCGGGACGCCGTGGCCGGCTGGACGTCGGGGTGCTGGTGAACAACGCCGGCGTGGCGAAGCCGTGCGCGGTGTACCTGCACGAGTTCGACGTGGAGGCGTGGATGAGGATGATACGGGTGAACCTGTGGGCGCTCACGGAGGTCACCGCGGCGGTGCTGCCGGGGATGGTGGCGCGCCGGCGCGGCGCCGTCGTGAACATCGGATCCGGGTCCACGGAGGCCATCCCCTCCTTCCCGCTCTACTCGATCTACGCGGCCACCAAACGGTACTTAATTACTTAAGTACAGATCTGTCATATGCACGCCACAGTTTTTACACAGATTTTATCAGTTCTTCGATCGACACAAGTGTTTAGTAATCATTTTGCTACCTGAAAAATAAATTCGAATCAGGTACGTTGCTCAGTTCTCCAGGAGCCTCTACGTTGAGTACAAAAGCAAAGGGATTGATGTTCAGTGCCAGGTAACATTTTTCTTTTTCAGGAACAACATATATAAGCACAACTAATCGAATGTCGTCTGTACCGACGCAGTAGTAGGCACAGGAGTACCATTCAACAAAAATATTGAGGGTTTATGTTGTGGCAAACTCACTTATTTGAAAAGAAGTAATGAACCATTGTCTGCTCAGATTTCTAGATTTAAAATCATTGCATAGTTTTATACCTTTATGGTCCGTTAGCATAGTTTTATACAGTGCTGGCAGCAGGTTCCAAATGAATTAATCCTCGTAGCTTCTTTTTTTCAATTTCTTGCCAACCAAGTGAGTCGCTTTGGCGAAACAGCTTGTAGCCTAGTAGTTACAAGGGCCTCAGTAGCACCTGAGGTCCTAGGTTCGACTTCCTGTGGGAGCGAATTTCTAAGATTTAACGGCGTTATGCATTTAGCGGGAGACGACGTGGCCGTCGACAGCGAGGTGCCAACGGTGACTTCGTCAATCTCGAAGATTTAATTTGCCGTATGTGCGTTCATAGAGGTGAGTGTGCGCGTGTTATAAGTGTCTGAGTTGTATTGTCTAATCGCAAAAAAAAAGTGAGTCGTTTTGGATCGAGTGTTGAGTGCGCATAAAGAGTGCGCATAAAAGAACCAACGTAGTATTTTGCATTTCAGCCAAAAAGATTCCACCCACTTTGTGCATATATGCATAATGGCCACATGCGTCCTGGGCAAGTGGCGACTTGATTAGTAACCGAGAGTCGAGAGTGTCATGCATGGCACCTTTTCAGTTAACATTAAACTCTACGGTCTACCGCCGCTGCAGGCACCACTGTTCGTGGACACCAAGATGGCGTCGAGCGTGGCCAGGGCCAAGCGCTTCTCGCCGTTCGTGCCGACCCCTCCGACGCGTACGCGCGCGCGGCGGTGCGCTGGATCGGGCGCGGCCCGCTCTGCGTGCCCAACGCCGGCCACCGCCTCCAGGCGTGCCTCTGCGCCGCCGTGCCGGACCGCATCCACGACTGGCTCCGCCTCCGCGAGCACCGGCGCCAGCGGGCGCTCTTCCAGCGGCTCCGGTCCGCGAGGGGTGCGACGCGCGACGCGACGACGACGGCGACAGGATGATCCCATTCCCGGGACACAAGTTAATATGGCACTGTTGTTATTTCTCTTGTCCTTAGCCAAGCTTCCAGGTCATGCTGCATGTGCGTGCTGTAATCCGTAGCCTCGGTTTATTTACTGATGAACAGTATAATGTGTGGTTATGTTTCATCACCCCCACCCCACAAGGATTGCAATGTTTGTTGGAGCGTGCAAGATGCATGATTCTAATCATCAATTTATTAGCAGACATAGCTTTATCATTTCCTGTCAACGCATTGACAATCACTAATATATACTCCCTCCGGTGTCAAAAAAACTGTCGTTTGGACATACACGGTCTTCAAAACATAGCTTTGACTAATATTTTTTTCTTTAAAAAATTAATAAAATACTGTATTTGTTTCAATTATAAGTCACTTTAGCTTCATCAACTTTTCTCAAATTATAAGTCATTCTCATTTCCAATGCACCTTTCTATCTTCCTCATACAACTCTATCTCTATCTCTCTCCACTTGTTTTCTGTGCATCCACCTTTTTCACTTCTCCTTAATCTCCGAGCCCGAAGCTAAAACGACTTATAAATTTGAACGAAGGGAGTATAGCTGAAGTGTACTTTTATGAAATAATATTTCAATATAAATCTACTCAAGTCATTCTCACATTTCAAAACTTAATATATAAAATATTATTTACAGTCAAAATTTAAAAATTTTGACTTAAGACAACCTCAAAACGACGACTATTTTGAAGTTGGAGGGAGTATAGGGCAGGTCCCCACATGTGAGTGACTAAGCAGTATAGGGATTCTAACTCTTAAGTAGTTTCTGATTCAAAAATAGCACAATAAGGTTGAGATATCAGCCCTAACACGATGGATCAAACGGTATCTTAAAAATAAAACCTAGTGTCAGTAAATGCAGGGTATGCAGTGATGGAGCTTGAACCCAATCTCAAGGGGGTTGGACCCTTGAACCCAATCTTACTGAAAGGCATTTCTCTTTTCCCCTTTACTTATTTCAGCTTTAAACATAATTTATTCCTTTTATGTTCTCGTGTACATCATTTTAAATTTTATTTTGGTGTGATAAATAAGAATAATATTTTTTTTACCAATGTTGCCCTTTTTATGAATTTGTTTGTTACAACTTTACTAGGAACAGGGAGTGAATGCAAATGTAAGATCATGGGATGTATTGGCATCTATTCCGTACAATTTGCCAAGACAAATATTTACTAGTGAAAAAAAAATTTTGTGTGCAAAAATGTACACTTGAGTTGTGGTAGTATTCCTCTGTTTAAAATCAGTCATCGTTCTGGCTATGTGCCGGATGCATAGAAGAGGCGACGAATTTTTGTTGCTGATCGAGATACAATCTTATATTTACTAATTGGAGCCTCCACATTAATCGTAGGAAAATCCTAGAAATTACCACAAAAAAGCAAAACATCCGACCGTTGAAGTGGATGTTCCATAAACAATAACCATTAGATTTAAGTTCATGTAAATTACCCACCTCTGCCATTATGAATTAAATTGCCAACATACCCCTAATGCATGTTTCCAAATCCCCCACGTCTTGCATTCTGGAAAAACTCACCCGTAATCTTTAGGGACACGTAATAAGGTCATCATTGCAAACCAATTTAGATTAGAAAAATCATTTACGGCGTCATGAAACTCAGAAAAACACAGTTGCCAAACACGTTGTCAAGGCCACGCCGTCCACGATACCCACCTAGATCTAGCTCTTCATTGACAGGACCTCATCCTCATATCCAAGGCCGGCAGGGACATGATAAATTTCCTCCTCGGTCTTCATCAAGCTGCTCATTAAGGAGAACGCATTGGGCAGGCTAGCCATCCACGCATCTGCTACAACGCAGGAGGTATGAGGGGACTAGCATCTTGAGGTTTAATTGATGTAGGGAGGGATGTGTGGGGTTTGAAGGAATCTTTGACATCTGTATATATTCAGCAGAGGTTTTTTCGT
The DNA here is from genome assembly GCA_012490785.1 of Eragrostis nindensis. Classification (NCBI taxonomy): domain Eukaryota; kingdom Viridiplantae; phylum Streptophyta; class Magnoliopsida; order Poales; family Poaceae; genus Eragrostis; species Eragrostis nindensis. The sequence continues at coordinate 175,702 of JAAXCT010001150.1, read as the reverse complement.
GGTTGAAGATTGCATACAAAGTTGATGGCGAGCTTGGCTAGGGCGTCATGTTGGTGTGTCCAGGTGATGCAGTGACGCAGTAGCACGACAGACTTGATCTGCTTCTTCCTGCGCTAAAGTTGTTTGGCCAGTCGAGAGCATTGATCACTAGAACAAGGAGACCGCAATTGGCAGATCGTATCGTATTTGCAAGACCTGATCTAGGTTTATCAAATAGAAAATGCCTTGCAAAAAACTCAAGCAGATTCGATGATAATTACATCTTTGCAAAACGTACATAAGATGGAGTTCTGAGACAGAAGCAATGCTACACGCACGAATTGGAAAAGGACATGCCAAGAGATTGGATGATGAGATATGTTAGTGTTTGTGTTCCCATACTGATGGACAACAAGCGAGTGAGAAAAAAAATCAAAATACGATCAATTTCAGTTTAAATGTTTATTAGTTCAGTTAGCTCAATTTGAGCCATCCATATATGATTCTCGGCATCATACCTGTTGTGAAAGCCTATGCTAGAGATTGAAAATGATGCATGTGTGGTCGTTATCAAAATCTGACAACCCAGGTTTGTTACACATGAACCTCACATTACCCTTTGCTAAAACTATTGTGGTAGCTAGATTGAAATTTTTTTTTTGAGAGGCTTGAGAGAGAGAGAGAGAGAGAGAGAGGGAGAGGGGGGGGAGAGAGAGATAGAGAGAGAGAGAGAAGAGAGAAGAGAGCGGAGAGAGGAGAGAGAGAGAGAGAGAGAGAGAGAGAGAGAAGAGAGAGAGAGAGAGTCAACCGGTCAGAATGGAGGGAAAGCAAGAGAGCATAAGTAATTATGAGAGACGATGGACATAAAACAATATGAAAAAAACGTAATTTCATATATGCTGGCAAGACATGTCTAATTGCTCCACATCTCCGGTTATTTGATATTTCAATACTATGCGCCACTTCAAGAAAAGAATTAGTGAGTCATGGTCGACAATTATTGTTTCTCTTTAAGAATAATAAGCTTCCATAAATTTCCAAGCAACAAGTCATTGCAAAATTATTGTTTCTCCGGTTATTTGATATTTTCTCCCTAAATGTTTTTGCAAGAAGAAACTTAATTTCCTCTTTAATATTGGAAGGGTGTATGGGGCCGGGGGCGTATTAACCCTTGCTTTTGCAAGAAGAAAAATAATTTTCTCTTTAATATTGGAAGGGTATTAATTTTTCCTCTTTTTTTTGGATCAAGGGTATCATTTTCTACAGTCTCATAATCACTCCCATTCAAAGAATCAGATGATCACATAGAATCAGTTCAAAAGAAGCTCTAATTAGGATGCCCTTATTGTCTTTTTGCTTCATATGACTCTAATGACATCAGTTTTGTGTCACAAAAAAATTAATATGGTAATTATTCAAAATATCAAATAGATGTACAAAAAAATGATTGAATTCCCAATAAATCGTAACCTTATATCAAAAACCATGAAGACTCCCCGCAAAGAAAGTCAAGTTTAACAAAAGAGTCCAGTTTCTTTAACCATCCTCATTCCATTTTTTTCCTTTAACTCACTGAGTACAGCAAAGAAGTCCAAGAGGTTGAGAAATAAAAATAAAGACACTGGCCAAACCAAAATTATGTTTCCGTCTTCAGTTGGCAAGCGAGAGGTAAAGGGGCTCTTCAATACTTGAACAAGGTGATTAGATGCATCTAAATAGCAATTCACTTGCAAAGAAAAAATAAAGAGGAAAATTAATTTGCAATGCTTGGCTGCCAGCCTGCCACAAGCAAAGAAAAAGATAGGAAAACGATTTGCATAGTCCGTTGTCAAATGAAAATAAAAGGTCGCAAGTAATTTAGTTTTAATCATTCAGAGTATCAGATACCAATTTAGATTCTTCACATCGTGAAATATGTCATAACTGATTATCATTCACATTATTTTTGATATTTCTAAAATATGTCATAACTGATTATCGTGCACACTGATTATCGTGAAATATTTTTCATATTTTTGATTCTGCACACTATTTATATTAAGAATATAAAGTTCAGAAAATATAGAAAATAATTATCAAACAATGTAAAATGTTTCTTTGTAAATGTCGAAAACATAGGCGGTTTTCATTGATTTATAATAGCTGTGCATATACTATAATTTCAAGCCCGTGCAACTGCACGGGTTCATGGGCTAAGTACAAGTCCAACTCGTGAAGAAGAATTCCTGGCGCACTGTTGCAAAGCACAAGAATAATCAAGCCAGGAAAATTCAGCCCACCACGAAACAGTGTAGCTCGACCAGCACGCGGGAGTTAGTTAGGGTGCGTTCGTTGCATAGAGTCTAAACTTTAGAGGGTTTTTGTAACAAATATTGTGATTACAAATAAAGTGTAATTACAAAACTAATTTCAGGACTCCGCTCGAATTCGCGAGACGAATCTAATGAGGATAATTAAGCAGTGATTAGACGATGGTTACTGTAGCATCACTGTAGCGAAACTTAAATTAATTAGGCTCATTAGATTTGTCTCGCGATTTAGAGGGGGTCGTGATATATGTTTTGTCATTAAATGAATAAAAATATTCTTAAATAGTAAGTGTGACAGGTAAACTTTAGAGAGGGTGCAACGAACGCACCCTTAATACCACTCGAGCGGTGCCGATTCGGTCCCTACTTTATTATTTAGGAGCTTTAGTCAAAAAATCAACTCTAGCAAGGACCCTACTTGGGCTCTTATTTTATATGTCCTCTCAAACTCTATCTCTAAAAGCATGCAATGAACTTCAAAACAAGGCTCCTACTTTTGTTTTTCAGGCCGACATGCAAAAATGAGGCTTAAAAATTTGGCTTCAACTCCAGCAGTAAACTAACCTAAGACCCTGTTTTGTGTGAGATCTAGTAAAAAAATAGTGGGACCTATGAATGAGAGGAGGATTGAAGGACCTTAGGAATGAGGGCTTAGAGATGGAGTTTGAGAGGGCATGCAAAATAAGAGCCCGAATAGGGTCCCTGCTGGAGTTAATTTTTTTGGCTCAGCTCCTAAATAATAGAATAAAGACCCAAAGAGCATCTCCAGCAATGAACCTCAAAACAAGGTCTCTATTTTTGTTTTTCAGGCCGGCATGCAAAAATAAGAGCCCGAAATCTAGCTTCAATTCCAGCAGTAACTAATCAAGACCCTATTTTGTGTGAGACCTAGTAAAAAAATAGTGGGACTTATAAATGAAAGGGAGGATTGAAGGACCCTAGGAATGGGGGCGTGGAGATGGAGTTTGAGAGGGCATGCAAAATAAAAGCCCAAGTAGGGTCCCTGCTGGAGTTGATTTTTTGGCTCAAGCTCCTATATAATAAGAGTAGGGGTCTAACTAGGGGTCTTGCTGGAGATGCTCTAAACCCAGGAATGGTCCTCCCTCTCATTCATAGATCCCACTATTTTTTACAAGCAGTTTAACAAAAAGTTAAGTATCTGTTGACAGCTTTAATGGTGGACGAGACAGAGGACCCGTGCTCTTGCACACGGCACTCCAAGTCCACAGACTCCGCACGCGCGCGCGCACGAAAGGAAGAGATGGCCATCCATGGTGACGACCTGCAGCACCATGATCCATCATGGTTTCTACTGCTGGCCGCGCTCGGCGCTATCTACCTCGCCGCTGCAGCGTTCCGTCTCCTGGCCCACCTCGCCCGGTGTCTGAGCCAGCCCACGGACCTTCGCCGCCGCTACGGCGCCTGGGCCGTCGTTACCGGGCCGACGTCCGGCGGCCGGTCCATGGCGCTGGAGCTTGCGCGCCGCGGCCTCAAGGTCGTCCTCGTCGGCCGCGACCCCCGCCAAGCTCCGGGACGTCTCCGACACAATCGCCGCCGCTCACGCCGTGCAGACCAAGACCGTCGTGTTCGACCTCGCCCTCGCCTCCACAGCTCAAGGTTCTTCGATCTAGAACACGTGCAGTAGAACTAACACTCCTGCTCGTCCCGCTCATCGTCCCTGTTAAAACCGATGCTCGATGGATGCGCAGGTGACGAGGCGACGCGGCTGCTCCGGGCAGTCCTGGCTCCGGGACGCCGTGGCCGGGCTGGACGTCGGGGTGCTGGTGAATAACGCTGGCGTGGCGGAGCCGTGCGCGATGTACCTGCACGAGGCCGACGTGGAGGCGTGGGTGAGGATGATACGGGTGAACCTGTGGGCGCTCACGGAGGTCACCGCGGCGGTGCTGCCGGGGATGGTGGCGCGCCGTCGCGGCGCCGTCGTGAACATCGGATCCGGGTCAACGGAGGCCATCCCCTCCTTTCCCCTCTATTCGATCTACGCAGCAACCAAACGGTAGTACTCACACTGTTATCTGCACACCACAATTTTACACACTCACACTGTTATATAAGACCGGTTCTTCCGGGGTGTTTAATCATTTGCTACCTGAAAATAAATGTGACTCAGGTACGTCGCTCAGTTCTCCAGGAGCCTCTACGTCGAGTACAAAAGCAAAGGGGTTGATGTTCAGTGCCAGGTAACATAGGAGTATTCCCTCTTTTTCCTTTTTTTTTCCCCGGAGGAACTATATACATAAGCACAACTCGTCAGTTCCGATGTAGTAGGAATACCATTCAACCAAAACAGTAAGGGCTATTTGTGGCATAACATTTGTAGCATACTTACTCACCTTTTTGGAAACTAAAGAAGAAATAAACCAGTTTTTATACAGTGCTGGCTGCATCATGAGTTTTGGGGATTTTTGAATTTTTTTTGCCCGCCACAAGGGAGTCACTTTGGATCAAGTGTAAGTGCGCATAAAAGGGCCAATGAAGTATTTTCTGCTTCTGCCAAAAAGATTCTCGGTTGTAATACTCCTAGTAGATGATTAGCAGCACAAATCCCAATGCATCTATCCATATCTGGCAGTCACAGTTGAACTTTGCCACCGACCTGCATCTGCAGTTGGCACACGCGTTCTAGCAAGTGGCGACTCGATTAGAAACTGCGAGCATCATATGGCACCGTGACAGTTATTATAGACTTTATAGTAACAATTATCACCGCCATCGCTGCAGGCACCACTGTTCGTGGACACCAAGATGGTGTCGAGCATGGTCCAGGCCAGTCGCTTCTCGCCGTTCGTGCCGACATCCGACGCGTACGCGCGCGCGGCGGTGCGCTGGATCGGTCGCGGCCCGCTCTGCGTGCCCAACGCCGGCCACCGCTTCCAGGCCTGCCTCTGCGCCGTCGTGCCGGACCGCGTCCACGACTGGCTCCTCCTGCGGGAGCACCTGCGCGAGCGGGCGCTCTTCCAGCGGCGTCAGAGGGGCGTCCCGGGACAGAAGTTAATTTGTACTGTTCCTAGCTGCTCCTAGCTCCGATCAGGTCGTGCTGCACGTCTATATGCTGTGAATTCTTAGCATCAGTTTTAACCGAAGTTTATTGGCTCTGTTTTATTTTCCTGGAACGATTGCATTGTTAGGAGTCTCGTGCAAGATGCATGATCGATTCTACTACTTTTCAACTTGTCTGACACAGTTTATTTTCTTCTGTTAACGCATTGGCAATCACTAAAATTGAAAATGTTTGACGTTTACCAAACTCAAAAATTCTACAACATTGGGAGTATATTTCAACGGATGTGTTCGTCACTCTCTCACTATGAGAAATTATGTTAGATGCTGGATGAGATGATTAAGACCTTGTTCGGATCTATTTTCTAAACTTTTAGCTGACTAATTTTAGTTAATGTAGATCAAAACATAGCGATTAAAAGTGATTAAAATTTTAGCCAGCCCACCTCCTAAACTTTTAGCTCCTAGTGACCCTCAACCCTTCCAAACTTACTAAACATGTATAAAAAGCAAGAAACACATAAAAAAACAAAAAAATCCAAAAATCAAAGACATTAGTCAGGATCCAAACAGATACCTCCTAAACATTAGCTAGCTAAATGTTTAGTTGGCTAATTTTAGCTGGTCAGAGGATCCAAACATGATCTAAGTATGATCCCCAACTTCAAGTACAATTTTTTTAGGAGAAATAAAAAGACAAAGTCTTTGTGAAAGTTGCATTTCTCTCTTTTTTTAATTTATTCAAATCCAGAAATGCTTACTTTCCTTTATGTTTTGTGTGTATGGATCATTTTTAAAAAAATTCACACGGTATATATGTTTTGGATAATCGTGCCCTTTGTAGATTTTGGTAGTCTGAGTTTGTGTGTGTCTCTCTGGAGAGAATGTGCTAATATATGACTGTCCTCCTAATTTTTTGTGCTCATTTGAACTTGGTGCCAGACAATCCTTCAATGAGGGCATGCTGGTCATTTCTTCTTGCTGCTATTCTACAGTTTGAATTTCTCAATTCCTAATATAATGGGACGAAAAGACTGAGTTGTGTAGGAACTCCCAGTAAAGTGTAAGAGCATGGATGCATTCCCACCTTTTCCGTACAAATTTTCCAGGGTTCTATGAACCACGTAAGAAAAAAAAAACTATGAAATATATACAACTGCGACAGTATCCTCTTAAAAAGTTAAGGAGCGAATTTGTCGAGAACTGGAGGATTTTACATCCAATCGTATACTATGCTCTGCGTTACTCCTAATCAACCATTCCAATTTCCACACTAAACAAACAAATTCAACAACTCAAAAAAAATAAAATCAAAATTCCACACGGCGAGTGCGGCACTTTGTACACTTCACAACAAACTCTGCCTCACGACTCCTGGGCACCAAATCCCCAGAGAGAACGTGAGTCCGTCCGAGGAATTGGGAAAGTGTGACAGGAGAAGAAGCTTCGAGCTCGAAACCCGCGCCGGAGGGCATGGGCGAGCACGAGATCCCGGCCACTCCGGCGTTGGCGTCGGGGATGGCGGACGAAGAGCGGCTCAAGCAGCTCGGGATCGAGCTGGCGGCGGCGCCACCGACCCCCGCGGGCGCCCTCGCCGAGCTCCTCGAGGTGAATTCTTACTTTGGGGGTCTGATCTTGTCCTCGTTCTGTGCAAGGACGAGGTTCGCGAGGCAGTGCTGCGGGGAATTTCACGCGAATCACGGGCTTCGATGGCTTGGCTGGATCGAATTGAGCGGTGAGGAGGGTTTAGTGTGTGGGGGACCGGTAGTGGGTTTTGCTAGTGAATTCCTGATGTTCCTGCTGTTGGCACTTGGCAGTTTCTGCTGACTGAAGATTGGGAGAAATCAATTTCTATCTGTTTTTGTTTAAGAAGTGCCGTGTAGTGGGAGCAATCAGTTTCTATCACTTGACTGGATTTGTTGGGTTCGGGTTGGGGTTCTTGCTGCGCGAAGCTTGGGAGCAATCAGTTATTTATTGCCTTGCATTAGGTGCCGTGTGGTTGGGGTTTGGGTCACCTGGGGTTTATATTGGGTCTTATTATCCTTTGAAAAGAGCGTTGACGGTTGCTGTATGGTTGGACAACCTTCGTTATAGGTTGGGTGTTGGCAGTTGCATCAGATATATATACTTTAGAAGTGTGAGAAAGTAAAGAAGGTCCCATCGTTCGTTAACTCTTATTCAGTGGTTCTGCGAAAACCTTTCGACACCTAGGGTGCATTGAATTGCATGGAAGTGCTGCAGAGAGGATGATTTCGATGTGCAATGTTGTCTACACCTGTGGCTCACTCCTTGACTGCTATTTTTATGTGGTAATTCTTCTCTCGATAATTTTGCAGACATTCCATGAGAATCATTTATTTTAAGTTTGTCTTCTGTTCTGCTTTTAGAGCTACTTGGAGTTGGATCCGACACCTTTGTGTGTGTTCGAACACGTCACCATTTCCCATGTCGAATGCAATCCAAATGTTTTTCCTATGCTGCTATCAGTACCTTATTTCCCTTGTTATTTAATCTAAATATTATCGGTGAGGGGGGAAGGGGGTAAAGGTTGATTGACTGTTGTCTGTAGCAGTAGCTATATGTTAGGCTTAAAGACTTGTTTACTGTTAAGAATGTGGAGGCCTGTATACAGATGAGCGATCCTTCAATGCTATCTAGTCCTGAAATTTTTCGTTAGTAATGCCATTAGCAGTTAAATCAGTGAGAGAAGTCCCGTGTTTCAATCGAGAGAAGCTAAGCTTTCTAGCTTGCTCAGGTGGTACCTATAGGCATTCTATTGCAGATGTTGCGCTTCGGAAAGTAGCAAAATATTTGTAGGAAGATAGCTCTGCGAATTTGTAATTTCCATTCTTATACTTTATATCTACCATTCATGTTTTGTGTTTTTATTCTGCATGCCGTGCCAATTCCCCACAACTCTGCAACCTGAGTTTCTGAAACTGTTCTCCTTTCCTATCGATGATATGATCCTTTGAGCTTTTGGAAAATTTATTCTATCTTCTTTATGCATGGTAAAGGTTGAAAGTATTTGAGCATGGCCATTCTTCCCGTCAATGACTTATGATCCATGTATTTTGAACGCAGTAGATTCTACAGTTAAAATTCCAGAGTCCACCAAATGCATGATAAAGCTCTAGGGTGATTATGACTTATGAGAAAAAGCTTCCAGATTTGTATCCAACTTATGTACCAACTGAAACATTTATGTTCTTTGGTTGTTCATTTATCCAGAGTTGTTGGCAGCTGATTCAGTATACACTGGAATCGTTGTATTACAGTTTCTGATAGACAGAAATAAGCTAGAAGTATCCATTCTCACCAACTCACCACCTGGGATATTGGTATCTGTGGCTTTAATGAAACAGATGTATGTTTGATAAAGTTTCCCCAAGTAAGGACTGTTGGAAGAGGATGGTGACAGCATCTGATATGACTGTTGAAGGAGAGCTTTTGGGAATTTTTTTTCTTCATCTATCAGATTTTTCACATCAATTAGTTTGATAACTCTGTACAGTTTATCATCACCTTGGTTCTTTGTGGATTCATGTCCCCTTCCAAGTCTTGCTGATTGTTGTTTAATTATTCTAGGCTTGTTGACCTTGGACCCTTATGTCTATACATGGGGAATTCCCCATTCTAAATAATAACTTTGTAATATTAGTACCAAGATAAGAGCAACTCCAAGAGGTTAGTAAAATATATTCCAAAGTCTTTGATTTTAGCTAGTCTCTAAAATAAAACACAGCTAAAAAGGTTGGAGTAAACCAACAGACTCTCTAAACCACCGAGGGCCCGCGGGAAGAAGGAATAGAGAGTGAAGGTCCCTAGCTAAATATAGCTAGCTAGAAAAAATGGAATGAAGAGTTAGCTATTTTGGAGAGGGATTTGGAGAGACTGTTAGAGAGCCATTTTCAATAGTACTAGCCATATAGGGAACAAACATGTTTTACCTAGCCTGTTGGTGAACAGAGTCACCGTACCTTTAGAATCTGTGTACTACAATAGTATTAGGATACTTATACAATTGATTCACGATACAACTCCAAATCTCTAACACATGTGACAAAAGTTTAGGTGTTGTTTGCTAGACTGCTCAAAAGCTAATGTATGCCATTATGATCTAGTCTGACTGAAATAAACAGGCATGCTTGTGATTGGTTGGTGTCCTAACTAATCTTGCCAAAATTTCGCTAGACCCAGCCCCCAATATTTGGTATTAGTTTTGGTAGTTGTAAATTGGCAAGACTTTGCATCCTTGTCATGCAGTATTCACTTTCTTTCCAAAAGCTATATGTGGGCAGCCAAAACCTCTCCTGAACTTTTAGGTTGTAGCTGGACAAATTTTTGTAGGACTAGGTTTGGCACATGCCAAAGAAGTCCCATATTGTGTTTCCGTCAATAAGAGATTATCCATTATTTTTCTGAATCATTTGGATTTATGATTGTTGCCTTGAATATCTGGAGCTGTTTATATATAGAGTTATTGGCCATACTACTTGTTTGCTTGAAGCCATTTGTTCATGGTAACTATATTTTGGATGTGCTAATAAAACTAATTATGTGAACTGCAGCAAGTTGCAGAGTGTTTACATGGAATGAGGTTTTCAGGGTCAGTGATTCTAGCTATTGGACCAGTTTTAAGGGCTACAGTCAGAGAGGAATTGTTGAAACATGAAGATGAGGATGTCAAAACTCTACTGGCTTTCTGCTTCTGTGAAATTACAAGAATAACTATGCCTGATGTTCCCTACACTGATGATGTTCTAAGGGTAACTATCATCTCGACAGGTTACAGAAAGCAACGAACCAAATAATGTGGGCTGAGTTTATCATTCTTATTGGAATCTTGATTCTTTCTTGCAGGAAATATTTAATCTGATTGTTGGTGTGTTTAATGGGCTTAGTGATGTTAATAGCCGATCCTTTGGCTGGAGAGCTGCTATGTTGGAAACATTGGAAAGATCCCAGTTATGTGTTGTGATGTTAGATGTTGAATGTGATGATCTCATCACAGACATGTTCCAAACATTTCTGAAAGTCATCAGGTAAATTCTACCGTGTCGATATGGTAAAACTCCTTCTGCTAAGAAAGACTTCTGTACTCAGATTGGCTTTGACAGTTGAGCAAGTTTTTAGAAGTAGCTACTTTTTGCTACGGAACTGGTAGATTCATTTTGTAGCAGTGCAACAAAATTTACTAGTGATTAATTGAAGATGATTTCTGCTACTTCTCAAGGAATTATTTACAATTTCATGTGTGCTTATCTCTTAGCATTTTATTAAGCGTAGTGAAGCATTGGAGAACATTTCCAGTTATGTTTGTGTCAATGTTTATCTTTATTTTAGTATTTACCCTTTTTCGTAGATTGACATATTTATTTGAGACTTTATTTGAAAAACGTTTACTGTAGAATGAGCTTGCTAGAAACTTTATTTGAGGCTTTATGTAATAGGCATGCAATGTGTAAACTGTTAAGTATATCAAACTTAAACTGCTGATTCATAATTTAAAGGAGTTTATGGAAATTAAAACGCAAAAATGATTGTTTTGAATAAGAATTATTAGCTGACAAGCTAATGCGTATGGAGTGATAAGGGTTTGAAAAGTTGGAGCCTTGGTGCTGGTTTGCAACCTGTCATGATTGTTTGCGTTCTAGTAGCTGGCCTGGATCGCAGGGCGTCCTATGTGTGGCTGTTTACGATATTTTGTATTGAGGGTAGTTGGACACGTGAAGCAGCACCAGGTGTGGAGGAACAATTACACATTGCTGCTACAAATGAACCCCTGTTACCAATCTAACACAGAACGAGAACCTAAGGAATTACTCCAGTGTGCTCAATAGATAGGAAAAACACAAACTGTTTAGGGAACAACTTCAATGTGCTGAATATCATTCTAGACAGCAGTCTGAATCTGGGGAAGTAAGAGCGTAGTCCAAAGCTCTTTGGATATAAGATATAATGCCATGACAACAATGCTAGTGATAAGTATATTGAACACTTGAATCAAGGTCCACAACTGAGGGCTTGCATCTATTTATACGCTCCTCGATTAAACATTATAAATACATTTCATGGACAAGAACTATGTAGTAATAAGTTCTACTTGACAAACTAGTAAGGAACTAGGTAATAGCTCAACTTATACTACTAGCAATAGACAGCTAGAAGTTATCAAATTACTTCTTGTTTATAGGGCTAATAGTAGTTTTTTTTCTCGAACACGCAGGAGAGCTGCGTATCATTATATTAAGAAGAAAGAGGGGGTTAGACCCCGTACAAACACCCAACACCCCACAAATTTCAGATTACATTCGCACCCGTGCTAAACAAAAGGGCGACCAAAGAAGCCTAACAAAGAACCCAGTCTCCTGGGATTGGGACAGTCAAAAGGGACAGCCCCCGAGCCCCAGCTAAAACCCACATATGAAGCTCCTCATCAGCAAAGGCTAGAGCACTAGACAAACTAGGATTAACATCGTAAAAAAACACACCGATTTCTATGGTTCCAGATCGACCAAGCTCCAAGCACAATGAGGGAGTTGAGGCCCTCCTGCGGCAGGCCAGAAGTAGTCTCGCTAGCACCTCGCCAGGCCAGAAGCAGGCTAATAGTAGTTCCAAAAGACAAATTTGTCAAAGCAGCACAAATAGGGTGCCACCTTTTTACCCTTGTGTTTTGACTTGTGTGATGCAGTGATGATCATGATGAAAATATTTGTAAGTCGATGCAGACAATAATGGCCAGTATTATAGATGAAAGTGATGAAATACAGGGAAGCCTTCTACTGGTGCTGTTATCTGCTTTAGGGTGGAAGAAAACTGTAAGGCCCTCTCCTTTTAAGGCCTTTTTTTTATTTTGTTATTTGTCAGAAATTTTCTGCCAACCTCTACATACACTAATCGATGATCCTTATCATCCATTTATTTTTCTAAAATTTTAATTCTGCGCTTTATAAATGCTAGGGTGCTGCAATGCCTGCACGTAAGCTTGCTTGCAATGTTATTGAGCAGTCGGCTGGAAAACTAAAACCATACATAAAGACATTTCTCACATCATCTTTGACTGGGGATAGCAGTTCTTCAGATGCTCATATTGATCATCACGGCATCATACTTGATGTGTATCAGTGCATTCCAAAGACTCATGATGTGGTGGTGCCCTATATCACTGGGGAACTACTGGTAGGATCTGAATCTGAAACTAATAGAATGAAATAGAAAAAACCTATATGACATTGAGTAAAACGAGCTAATTACATTTTTTATTTGGCATTTTATTAGGCAGATAAAGCAGACATCCGGTCTAAGGCAGTTGAACTACTTGGGGAACTTTTTTCCTTGCCTGGACCTTCTACCTTGGATTCTCTGGAACCTCTTTTCCCTGTATTCCTGGACAGATTGACTGACACAATGGTTGAAGTCCGTATATCTGTGATCAGGAATTTGAAGAAGTGTCTAATATCAAACCATTCCAATCTGAAGCTCTACAAATTATCGGTAAGGCATTTTGTTTTTTACCGTTGCTGTTTATTTTCAGTTTTATAGAACAGTGGATGGTGCTTCCTGGCAGAGGCACTTTGTGACAGATTATTGGATCATGATGAAAACGTTGGAAAGGAAGTGGTGGTTGCACTTTGTGATGTTGCTTGCCATTCACTTGGTTCTGTACCAGTTGATATAATCAAGTTAGTAGCTGATCATGTCCATAACAAATCAGTTAGTGTTTCTTTACTCTACTTCACATCCTTTTTTGTTATTTATTTTGATTTGTATGACTTACTGAAGTATGCTGTATTCTTGGAATTGAAATAATATTCAGCTGGCCCTGAAGTGGTACACAATGGAGAGAATGGCCAATATTTATAAGCTGTATTGCACGAAAGGTCCTGATGGGTCAATGAATTCTTATGATCTTGACTGGATACCTGGAAAAATATTGAAGTGTCTTTACAAAGATTTTAGGTAAGTGTAATTGGGTCATCTTTTCCTTCACAATATACGTTTTTCCTTTTTGAAAGGGTTTGCTTGCTTTTTGTGTGGTACCGTGGTGGTGGTTAGGTGGTTCTCTCCTTGGGCATGCGCAAACTATCTGCCATCATTTGTTCTGTGGCCATAATTCTGCAGTGCCTTGCATTCACAGTTTCACACCCTCTGTTGCAGACACATTTACAGTTGTGGTTTGCCTAAACTTATAGTGACTGATTTGGTTACTGCGATAATGTGTGGCTCCATACTTTTCCGCCGCTAGGTCTGGCATATTGCAACAGCCATTGGACAGGCCTAGTTATTCAATATGTATGCTCATGTGTACTAGTTCAATGGCTTTATTTCTGTCAATGTTTAGACTCCACTATTGCCACAGTTGGGTGTACCATTGTATGGTAGCTATCCAAACAGGCCCATAAGTTCTAGATACACTAGCTCAAACTTATACTTTGCGTCGTGGCAATATCGGCCGACTTGTTGCCGGCATCCGCCATTGCTGACACAGCAAAAGGAGACGATGAACTTGAGTTGGGGATGGGTGGGAAGGGATTGGCTTGGCGTGGTGATGGATCGGACCCTTGGCTCTGGATACCAAGATGATATAGCTGGAGACGGAGGGCAAGAAGCAAAGTGCACTCGCCCTTCCAAGGGAGGCTCTGAGTTTAGGCTAATTGATCTTGCTTGCTTTATTCATTGAACTGCTGCCATTATAACCAGCACGTAAACAATCTGCTTACAGAGTAAAACTCTTAAAACCTCCACGATGCCGCTAACAACTCAGAACCCCTATCTTAAACTATCAGATAATATCAACTGAACTAATTGACGTGCATGCAAAGGCTAATAACTGACGAGGCTGATCCTAGCCACTTTAGGACCACCTGACGCCTCCTCCTCCTTCCGACACCTGTGTAAGTCTTACCAAAGAATGTGCCCACATCAATGCCATATATGCTTGCTTTGTGTATGTGGAATATCATGGTACTCTTTTCTTACCTTTAATTTATTTTCTTAATTCATTTTTTTTTGTATTTTACTGCTAATTATGATTTCTCATTTTTCTCAACTGCCTAATAGTAGTGTTTAATTTCATCTTTCTCTTGTGTGTAAGGCACGAGGTAAAAGTTGTAAAAAATGCATAAAACGTATTTTAGTGCTATATTTAGTGTGCATTTACGGATTTTTTTTCTCGAACACACATTTACGGAATTAGTAGTACGATATTTATGTTGTCTATCTGTTCATATTATCCAGTGTCAACATCTGACGTTTACAGTGCATGGACATTTGTCCAGTAGTATTGCACTTTTTTTTCTGAAGAAAAGATAATTCTTTTTTGGTTATTTTTTACATGGACTGTCATTAATACTATTTTTGATCATATATGCTGCAGACCAGAGTCAGTCGAATCAATTTTATGTGATTCATTGTTCCCGCCAGAGTTTTCAACAAGTGCAGAGTGAAACACTGGGTGATAGCTGTCAGTCACTTTGACAAAGTTGAGATGAAAGCTTTCAAACAGATTCTTCTGCGAAAGCAAAGGTCTGATAGTCTGTCAAGAGATTGTAGTTCGATTATTATTCGTATTATATTTTAAAAACGATTTCTTATGTTGCCTCCTCAATTTCAGACTACAACAGAGATGCTGAAATACATGTCCCTTCGGATGTTGAGTGAGGTTTTTGTTGATATAAGGTGTATTGCAAATTCACTGTCTGACAATTGGTTTACATCCCTAATTCCTCTTTTAACGCAGGAAGATGACCCTGATCTGCAGAAAATAATATTGCAATGTTTCCGTAGCATGTCTCCCTTATTCAGTGACCCTGAAAAGTGCGAGGAGAGCATGAACATACTTCATCAGCTAAAAGATACCAATATCTGGAAAATTTTCTCTGGCTTGCTTGATTGCTCAACTACATTCAAGAAAGCTTGGTCTCTTCGGGTATTTACTATTTCGTTCATTACATATAAATATTCTGTTAGTTTCACCATCGGACACATGAAGACAGTTGTTTGCCAGTTAAGCTCTTGTAGCTGCTACCTGATTCAATACGTGTATCAAGTTATGATAACTAAGCCTCTTTGAATATTGTCATGAATTTGGCACAATGTAAACAATTTGAACATATCTGTGATCTGCAGGTTGATTTGCTGAATATACTTGGTGAAAAACATGCACTCTATGATTTTGTGAGCATATTAGCAATGAGATGTTCATATTCACTTGTGAACAAGGAGTATGCCAAAGACCTTCTCTTGGAAGCTTGTGACCAGAAGTCTGCTGGGAATACAAAACTCATCTCATCATGCATGGATCTTCTCACGGTTAGATGATTTACTACATTACTGTTCCTTGTCATGTTGCAATATTTCGGCAATATGCTTTGTTTGATAGATTATGCCTTGTCAATTTTCTGGCTTCATGGAACCAGAAAACCGCTTCAGTAGTTGCTGGCATATTACCTACACACACACACACAAAAAAAAAAAAAAAGATTTTTCTAGGTTGAGGAGATTGTACTGCTTATCGGTCCATTCACTTTGTTGTCCCCCGTTGGTTGAAGTTAATATAACAGGGAAGGCATTTAATTGTGGACAGCATGTAGCTACTAGCTTTACTAAATAAGACACGGCACTAGAACAATGGTAGACATGTAACCTACTACATCAAAAAGATAGATCACAATCTAATAGGTCATGGTGGTGGAAGTTCAAAACTAATCCTACTTCTACATTACCTGGCATGACAGAAAAAACTTGTGGCGATGTGGCAAGCTTACTGATGGCTGGGATAAATCATGCATTTTACCTGTGAATACACTGACCAGAGATGGTTAGGTTCCAGTGCAATTCTGTTGATCTGGGTGCCCTTGCCTGGGTTGAAGGACCCACATGTTGGACTGCCTGCTATTTGGTTACACATTCCACATACATTCTGGCGCTTGACGAAGTGAAAATTGGAGCAAATCTGATGATGGCCTCTTTTAGGGTATAATTTAGCCAATCAAAGTTTTATTTTTTCCAAGTGGAGCTGCCTCATATAACTCCAGAAAAGTGTCTTATTTTCGTTCATTCATATATCATTCTAATTTCGTGACCTTTATGTGTTTGTTTTACTCAGTTGGACTCAAGAATTCTGTTCCTATTCCATGTCTTATTCACTACAGGCAATATCCAGATTCTTTCCTTCACTTTTGTATGGACTTGAAGAAGACATCATCGAACTCTTGATGGATCTGAACGAGGATAATGCTGGGAATGGTGACAATGTGTCAGGACTGGTAAGAGATAGTAACTTAGACAACCAAGGAATTTGGTGATTCCAAAAGGTACAAACCGAAGAAGCATCAGATGAATGCAAAAGATAGAAGCGATGAGCATGTATACAATTTTCCATACCACAAATCAGAATCAATTTCTATGAATGGGCCACAGGAGGCAGTAATAACAATGATGAGCTTCTAGTGCATTTTCTAATCATGGATAAAACCAAAACCTCCTCTGAAAGAAAGCTGAACGACGTGAAAGGAATAGATGAATCAAAAGATACAGAATTGTTAGTATCCCTTGGTAGTTTTTTTTTTTAATATGCAGTTGTATTAGAGAGAGAAAAAGGTCCCCTTACATCATCCACCTACCATACGAGGACCAGATGGTTCATGTTACAAAGAGTACTACTCACGAACAGAAAAAACGACCCAAACCCAATCTTAAGTGGTAGTAAAAATACTGTATTCAAAAGAAGTAAGGGCACTAGGAATACTGAGTTCTTGAATTGGTGTTGAAATGTTTTACTTTCCATCTCTATGGTGATCATATGTGGAACCTATTGTTATAGTTTGGTTTCTGATTTTTTTTAAAAAATTATCTTTCAATATCTTCAGAAGTCTGCTGCTGCATCGTGCAATATACTCCCTCCGTTTCAAGTTACGTTAAATGAACCACGCAAAAGGCACAAGCCAAAATCTATTTGCAGTTTAGCAAAGGTAAGGTTTCTTCCTGTTCTAAGTAACATCTTCGGAAGCATCGTGCACTATACTCCCTCCCCTTTCAGATTTCTTGTCGTTCTGGCTACGTTCTGGGTGTAGAGCATCTTCTATGTATCAGGGCAAGTGCTTGTCCAGAGCAATGAGTAATTTGAAACGGATGGAATAGTGAATAATATCAGTCACCAAGGAAGTACATATGTTTATAATGATTTTCAAATTTGTGGAGTTCCTGTAGATGTTTCCATCATGGCTTGTTTTGTATATGCTGAGGACTATTAATGCCTTTCAGTGCTCTGCACATGACTTAAGCAGCACAGATATAGTTGGACACCGAGTAAAAATTTGGCGGCCTGTGGACAAAAAGTATGTTTTCCAATTTATGTAATTCAATTACTATAATTCAATTTTTCAAGGTCACATTGATTTTGATGGATGGTTTTTGTTATTAGGTTTTATGAAGGTGCTGTGCAATCTTATGATTCATTAAAGAGAAAACACACGGTAAGCTCTATTCAACTTTGTATTGATTTGCATTGATATTCTGTAATAAACCATAAAGAGCAAATGTCTTTATGTTCACAATACCACATAAGAACAAATTGACGATTAGCTGATGCTATTTCTTCTATCCACGAACTATTAATACAGTAATACCACTGTGCCATATGGACCTAGCATTCCATGGCTAAAGACCACTTGTGTTGGCAGTTTTGCAGAGTACTGGTTACTCAGAGTAGCAGCTCCATATTGTAACATTTGCACCAATGATATTGTAGGTCCAGACTCTAGACTTGTTGAAGTTTGTTATGTATGCTAATTATACGTTTACTATCACGGCATAGGTGCTGTATGATGACGGAGTTACTAAAGTGCTTAATCTGGCAACGAAAAAGTGGAAAATGATTGAGGACAATGATTCTTCAATGGAGGTAGAGTATTCTGTACTATCAATTCCCGTCTCCTGAATGTAGAATACTTGCTTATTTCACGTTACTTTGCTAAACTATTGCAGCAGAAGGATTATCCAGGGACAAGGCAAGGACAGTGAGCTGGATTTCTTGTTCCCTTAAGAGTGCTATTTGGCTATTATCCTCATACAAGGATCTTGTAATATCCATCGATAAAAAGAAAGAAAAAAAAGAACAAAAAAGAACCGGAGCTACTGAAGTAAAGTATTGAACTAGTATGTGCTCCAATCTAGCCAATCTAACATGTCAACAAGTGATCGCCAATGTTAACAAAAGAACGGTTCTGGATAAATCTGCGCTAACGGTAACTGAATTCAACAACTCTAGCACCAAGGTTCTCGCAGCAGCCCCACCGCCCGTGGCAGATTTAGCCTGCCTTGTACTTGCCTCCGCCGACTTCACTATGAGTTCAGTTTCGTTTTCCCATTTGCTTAGCCTTTGTGTTGATCGAAATGGGTTTTCTTCTCTTTTTCCTCTCCTTCCGATCTGTGTCCGTGGTTGCTGACCTCGGTGTTGAGCATGCTGTCTCATCAAGCTGCCGGAAGGCCTCCAAGATCCTCAATGAAAAACACTTTTCATTCTATCTGGACATCGCCTCTTGCCGAAGGGGTCCTTAGGTTCTAGGAGTCTGCATTGCCACGGTCAGGCCACCATTTGTCCAGGTGCTTGCAGATCTAATTTAGTTGTTATTGGATCTGATCTTGCGTTGATTGCCATACGTACTCCTTTGGTTGAAACTCGACAATGTCATTGTCAGTAAGGCTGTTCTAACCACCACCGCTCCATGGAATCCAAAGTTGCACGGGTATGCCTATAATTGCATTCTGGTTCTAACCTCCACTTCGTCTCGTGTTGCTTCTTCATCAACTCCAAGAATCGTAAACAACAAAATTGCTGTAGTATGCATGTTTTTATGAGAAACCGAGCGGTTCATCTAACACAAGTTAATCAATCCGTCTCGACTGGTTTTGTGGTTTATCATGTGACACTTCAGGTATTAAGGGGCTGTTTGGCAGGGTTTTCTTGTCCAACTTCGACTTAATGGGGTTAGCCTTGCTAAACACTAAAAACCACAGCTTATGACAATAAGTTGCTATAAGTTGTTTTTATATTTGCACTAAAATATAGGACCCAAATATGTGGCTCAACCGGCTCATCCATTTGCTCTGCCTTCACTCTCCCCCTCCACTTCGGGCCATTCTTGAATATTACAAAATTGCCATGAATTGGAACAGAGGCGCGCGTGCAGACTTCCGTCTCACACGTGCAGGCTGCAGTGCTTGACTGGTTTGGTTTGCTCGTTAATCAATCCTTGATGGTCAGTGATTAAACATGCTTTTATCCATAACATAAATGAAGAAAATTCCGTTCTCGGCGGAGAGTCCAAATGGAGGAAGAAAACACTAATTATTTGTCTACATTTGTACTATTTTACTATTGAAAACTACTAATTCTTTGTTAGTATTTTAATTTCTCATGAATAATCTTCATTCAAACTATATGTAAGATCAAGTGAAATAAACAGGGGCTTCGTGGACATTTATCATACACAAGTTGTTTCGGAAAAATAGGATAAGCCGTTTTGTCAAATAATTTGATCGGATAACCCAGATTATATTCTCAACCTTGCACTAGGTTTTAGACTTCTTTGCATGAAACTCTAGGTTTTAGCTTATTGTTTCTCACTTTGCACCGCCTTTTACCCTTCCTTAGCCCAAGACCCACAACTCATACAGCCTGTTCGCAGCAGCCGCTACAGTGTTCGCAGTTATTTCTTCAGCAGCCGCAGCTGCAGCGCAGCCTGCCGAACAGGCTGATAGTCACCCATACTTTTTGTATGCATGTATTAAATAATAGTGTGATAATGCTATAATATTTATATGATCCCACGATCATAATCTCTAAGAAAAACTTAGTCAATTTTTTTTATCTGCAATGTAATCAAGTGTCCACCGTTATGTGCCATAATCAATTAATTGAATTTCACCTTTGTTTTGGTTTTCGTTGTTTCCATTTCGATTTATAGAGAGCAACACACATTAGCACAAGCATTCTCATCTTGTTTCAAAAGGAAAAAGATACTTTTAAATTCTGCAGCAGCCGCGCCCGATCCAGTGCACCGCCGCGCGCGCGTACGCGTCGGATGTCGGCACGAATGGCGAGAAAGCGATTGGCGTCGACCATGCTCGACACCATCTTGGTGGCCCACGAACAGTGGTGCCTGCAGCGATGGCGGCGATGATTGTTATTATGGGGTCTCCCTTGTTTTTAATTATATGACGCCGTTGACTTTTTTGTTGAACCTTGACCAACAATATACATTTAAATAATTATTTTTTGAATGTGAAATGAATATAATTAGATTCATCATCAAAAGCACTTTAAGATTAACCTATACACTTAGCTATTTACACAAATATTTTGAATAAGACGAACGGTCAAACATAATCAAAAAAGTCAACGGCGTCATATGTTAAAAAACGGAGAAAGTATATTAATATAATAAACGAAAGTACAAGGACCAAAGCCAAAATAATAAGTAAGAAAAACAACAAGCAGGAAACCAGTAATATATAATCGACCATAAAATCCTCCCGGTATTTCTCGCTCGCCCTTCCCCTTCCCACGGAAACCAACGGACAACTGGATTGTACGTCCAGAGCTGCAAGACAGACGGCTGCTGGGGATGGCGGTCGAACGGCGGCTGAGGGAGCTGGGGCATAAGCTGGAGGCGGCACCGCCGGCCCCTGTCGATGCCCTCACCGATCTCCTCGAGGTGAGATGGACCCCCTGAAGCTTTTATGCTTGGATGGATTAGTTGCTTGCTTTCGTCATGGACTGGCGGCTTAGGCGCGACAACTCGGCATGTGTGGCGTGCGTAGTGGTGGAAGCAGGGTTCCGCGCTTGAACTAGTGGTTTGGATGATTTGACTTCAATGGAGCTGCGAGGAGGTTCGAAAGCACCTGGTTTCGTTCACGGGAGGCTGATTAGCAGCCAAATGCTAGGTAGGTTCGGCGAGGTTGTAGAGGCTTTAGCGGCAACCAAATTTCTGGACTGCAGCAATTCGATTCGGATTGAGGGGATGCGTCCTATTTGTCAAGGTTTTTTGATCGATGAACTGTGTGGTTGCGATTTGGGAGCCATAGGTTTATGAGGAGTACTTTGGATAAGGGTGTACACGCTTTTAGGTTTCAATGGACTTCACCCTATTGTACATTTCCTAAATAACTCTACCATTCATTTTCACTTCCTTAATCTGTATTGCCTGTCAGTTCTCAGCTTTGTAACAGTAGTTCCTAGATTGGATTTGTAGGTTGTCATATTGTGCTGGCATAGTGTTGTAATTGTAACGATTTGATCTTTTCTCGCATTTTTTACTTCTGCAATTACCCATTGCTGTAACTGTGGGGAACAAGTAAAAAAAGTCATGTAGTACACCGTGTTCTCTTGATACACAAAGCTGTCATTTTGTTGTTCAAATGATGAAAGACAATTAGATGCCTTAAACTAGTTGCCTTGATTTTTGTTTTCGTTTCAAGCACATGCAGTATATGGGCGATATTATGTACCATCAGAACATAACGGCCTATCCTCGACACTGTTTCTCATAATCAGGCACTGTGATGTCTCCTTACAACACTCACATAGGGAATGACCCCCTGAACTGATAAGTTTTAGAAATTTAATGTTAATTTTTATACTATTTGAAATCTGCAGTACTTCGCTGTGTAACTGCAATATCCCTTATTAATCTACACTTTTCATATCAGACGACTAAAATTACTTGTGTTGATTATCCTTTTGTCTCAATTAATGAGAACAGTATTTCTTTTTCTTAGATTTTTCTGGTACAAGTATATTTGTGTCGGCTTAAATGGTAATATCATTTTCTGATATTAAGCTCTGATGTTGTGTTAATTTAATTTGCTGCAGCAAGTCTTAGAATGCTTATATGGACAGAAGAAGTCGCCAGGGTCCTCGGTGATGAGTGCTATGCAACCAATTCTAAAGGCTATTACGAGAGAAGAATTGTTGAAACAAGAGGATGAAGATGTGAAACTTCTACTTGCATTCTGCTTCTCTGAATACTAAGAATAACTGTACCCAATGCTCCCTACGGTGATGATGTTTTAGGGGTAAGCACTGTCTATATTGGTTCATGAAGGTCACTGAATCAAACAACTCTCACGCAGGAGAGCTGCGTATCTTTGTTATATAGAAAGCGGTCCATACAAGCCCCTCAAGCTAGGACCGAAGCAAGATGGTTACATACTCACACGGTGTCCTTTTAAATAATCTCACAAGGAAACTTGACCAAAAACAAACAACTTAATGCATTTACTATGCTTACTCAATCTGAAAATCCACTCTTTCCCTATTGCAGGACATATTTTATCTGATTTTTGCTGCACTTAGTGGACTGAGGGATCTTCATAGTAAATTCTATAGAAGGAGAGTTTCTATGTTAGAACATGTGCAGAATTCAGGTTTTGTGTTTTGATGTTAGACACTGAGTTTGATGATCTCATCACAACTATGTTCCGAACGTTTCTAGAAGTTGTCAGGTAATTCTACAGCGGCAAACAAGTCAAACTTATATAGTTTAAGACCTTTGCACTCACAATAGTTTTGACTTCGAGCATAATTACTCAAGTAGTAATTGCTACGTCGCTTAGTTTCTCAGTTTCATGCAATGGTACGCCATGGAAGGAGCCAACAAATGTTCTTGATCATGCTTTCTGCTTCTTAGCTTTATAAGCACTCAATAAATTTAAGATGTGCATTACACTGTAGATGAATTAGAGCATTCTTCACAATTTTATAACAGCTCAGTACCGCTGTATCGAGGCATTATTTGAAAAATACTAGCCATTGTTAAGGTGACATGTGGCCGTAAAGCCACATGGCATTGACACATTTGGGTGGTATTTTGCAACTTGGTACTATGCGAGATGTATTAACTAATAAGCAACAATGTGGTTGCCATTTTCTTTCTAATAGTTTATTTTTGCAAATATTTCCCTTTTTCTTCTCGCTAAATACATTTATTAGAGATTTTATTGTAGAGGTTACTGTAAAATTGACTAGTATGGATGTGGTATGCATGTCATGTTTTGAATATGTTAGATTGTTACAGTTTTACTGCAGTCACAGATTTAAACTGCGGTGGAATTGTTCGGAGGCATAATTCATAAAAATGGATGCTTTGAATGACAGTTGGAGCATATAGAATGTTATGAATGAATTAGTGTACACATTGCAGTTAGGATACATTTTGTTTACCATTGTGTTTTAACTTGTGATGCAGTGACAATCCCGACAAACATGTTGTAAAGTGATGCAGACAATTATTGCTTCTACCATAGAAGAGAGTGTGGATAGAGAGGAAAGCCTTGTCTCAGCATTATTCACAGCTTTAGGGCAGAGGAAAACTGTGAGTGCATTTCCCTTTATGGTGTCTGCGGGCATATTGTGTAATTTGCCTAGGCCAGGATCAAACAATCAGTTAGGATTGATAGTGCCATATATGTCGTTACACGATGGGCAAGAGGGAAGAGATGCACTTGCATTGTAGATGTTTTTTTGTTTTGAGTAACATGCTCAACAGGGTGCATATGCTTGTTTGGGGGCTGTCCTAGGTTCATTAAAGCTGCCCAAACCTAAAACCTGCTAACTGAGCTCCCAAAGTTCCAACACTCTCCAAACCCTAATACCCCCCCCCCCCCCCCCCCCCCAACACACACACACACAAACACCCCACCCCACCCCACGGTGAGAGCTGTTGATCCTCAGTGTCGGTGGCCATGGGGTGTGACACACAAGCGGACAAGCGGACAACCAAAGGAAAGAAGTTTTGCATGACTTCAGGACACAGTAGAGCTTAATGAAGGCAGGTCTGGATGCGCCAAGCCATTTTAGCTGCCTAGCATTGGGCACAGTTGAAATGGGAGTGGAGAGATTGACCTCAGACACAAGAAAATTCAGCTGGCAGAACAAAAGATCTCTTTTCTGCACTTGGACCTGAGACACAAAAGATGTCCAGAATGTTGCTAGCAGAGTAGAAGTTTCAGAGGGAAGAGAGAGGTACATGCATTAGTGTATTTAAGACTCTGGGTGGTACATTTAGTTAGTACTGTCTTTTAAAAGTTAACGGACCTAGGTGACATCCTTGGAAGTTGAAGGACTGTCGGTGCATTTACTGTCTTGTTTTTTATTTGTTACTTCATGGGGTTATTGTTCCTTTGTATGACACTGGCCGGTGTAAAGTGCATATGTCATGGGACGGTTCAAATTCAAAGGATAGAATGTAATTCCCACGTATCCAAACAAGTCCAAATGCGTTTCTTTTGGTATATTTCGTGGTCAGTAGGAAGACTAAAAGACTTCTGTAATGAAAACCTTTGATTCCCATTTATCCGAACATGTCCAGATCCAAAGGATAGAATGTAATTCCCAACTTCCTTGTATTTTGAACTGGCCTGTGGGGAACTTCCTCACAGTTTTGCGTCAGAAAAACTTCTATATGTAATGTTCTTACATATATTTTTATTTCTTTCTCTAAGCATTACTTTTGCATTTCTGATTAATAGGGTACTTCAATGTTGGCCAATAAGTTTGCCCGCGGTGTTATTGAACACACTGCTCAAAAACTAGAACCGTACTTTAAGAAGTGTCTCGTATCATCCTTGACTGGGGATGTCAGTTCTTCAGATGCAAATGTTGATCTTTACAGAATGATATGGGAGGTGTATCAGTGTGCTCCAAAGGTTCTTGATGTGGTGGTGCCTTATATAACTGGAGAACTACAGGTATGATTGGACTCTGGATTAATAATATGAAATGGAATAAGAAACCACTACTGACAGAGAGCAACAAGCATCTAATTTGTTGGGAACAGAAACTGTTCCTTTTTAATTGAAACTAGCTTTAATGTTATCATGTCTTAAATCTTAGTTTTAAGTGAATTTATTTTTCTAAATAGTTCTTGCCTTGCTTACTAAAGTTTTTATTCACATGTGTTCAGGCAGATCAATTGCACATTCGGTCTAAAGCTGTTGAACTTCTCGGAGAACTTTTCTCTTTACCTGGAGTCTCTTTCTTGGAACATTTTAGGCCACTTTTCTCTGCGTTCCTGAACAGATTGACAGACACAGTAGTTGAAGTCCGTATTTCTGTGATCAAGCATCTAAAGAGATGTCTAATATCAAATCATTCCCAACCTGAGGCTGCAGAAATTACCAGTAAGTTTTTATTTCCTAATAGATGTTTTATTCGTCTAGCAAGACAATTAATTGTGCTTGACCTTATGTTTGGATTTCTGGCAGAAGCACTTAGCTCCGATTGTTGGATCATGAGGAAAGCGTGCGCAAGGAAGCTGTGGCTGCACTTAGTGATGTAGCTTGCCACTCACTTTGTGCTGTTCCAGTTGACATTATCAAAGCAGTAGCGGAGCATCTCCATGATAAATCAGTTAGTTTCCATTTGCTCTTCCCCTTACTTTTCACATGTAATTTGATATGTATAATCTACTTAAAATGTATGGTCTATTCTTGAAAAACGTTCAGCAGACTGTGAAGTGCTACACTATGGAGAGATTGACTGATATCTATAAGGTGTATTGCCTGGCTTGACAAATTCTCATGATTTTGAGTGGATAGCTGGAAAAATATTCAGATGCCTTTTTGATGAAGAATTGGGGTAAGAATTCTTGGGGCCTATCATTTCTTTACCTTAATAGTTATGAGTACAAAATGGTGGAGGCGTATAGTTCATTGCCGCACTTTGCAAACCAAGGCTAGCAAGTTTGACATATCTTTTTCCTTCCACATTTGTCTTGTAGCACTGTGGCTCACCTGTCATATAAATGTTTTCTAGCCAAACTTCCTTACTATATGGAAACCAATTTGTTCACTGCAGAAAATGTGGCTCCATATGTTGCTACAGCTAGGTGTGGTAGATTGTAACTGAACAAAAGTGTGGTTAGCCATTCAAGTGGGCCCATAATTTCCACAAAAGTCTTTTCTCCGGACGAGACTTGTAAAAATAAATTTGTCTTAACTGTTAGGACTTAAGCCTGATTTCAGGTGGCACACCCATTAAGACTAGATATCCCTCTAAAACTTCTTCAATACTCCCTCTGTTTTTTTTTTCTGTTGATGTTGGTTCTCAAATTTGAGCTAACCATGGTCAACAAAATCAGAATGGATTAGTTGTGGATGAAATTCATCTGAGTCATCACTTGACTTGAGTTTGAAGCCACAATGGACAGAAGGAAAATTAAGACCATGGCGCAGATAGAGCAGAGAGCTGACCCTTAGTTTTTATTAGAGCCGCAAGCTTGTTGTAGTCATCTCTGCTCTATTGAGTCGTGTTGCCATTTATTGTTTCTATGCACTCATATGCATTCAGTGTAAACCATATCATCGGTTCTCTTTCTCTCACCTGGTTCCCGTGCACCTGTGAAGTTTATTGTTGGTTCTATATGCTAATTGTAAATAATGGTGCTTTTCTATCCAGATGAAAGAAAAAAGAACAGCGTGATATGATGTGTTTTACTAAGGTTAATTTTTATGTCCTTAGTATTTTGATTGATATTTTGTAGTGAGCATTACCTATCAGTGAAGTCTGTCAACGTTTGATATTTCTTTTGTATGCATTTCTGTCAATGTTTCCAGTGTACACTTCAACTGACAACATGTTTGCCTGTTTATCAATTTTCAGGAATATGGATTCTCATCCTCGGAGTACTTTCCTAAACTATTTGCAGCGCCAATTTTCGCCCATCAACCAATCATACCCATCTGCTCCCCAACAATTTCCTAACCATTTGTTGAGTTCAGGACATTTTCATCATGTTGGTGTTCCAGGTAACCGTGCTTCATTAGCGCAATCCCTGCCGACTACAGAGATTCCATCACCATCAGAGCCAGAGGGTAATGGTGATGGTAAAGCAAGGTGATGGGACCTACATCAATTGTTGGAGGAAAGCAAGGCACTTTTGTTCCAAAAAGATTCTTGCGATAAAGCTGGCACGCCTTGCTGCGAAGGAAAACAAGGAGTCAAAAATGCTTGATACGTATAAAGAGCTCCTGTTGGCTAATACTAGTGAGCTGAGTGAGAATGCGAAAGCTGAGCATTCAATGGCATTGAAGTGTTTGAGATTGAGGCTCTTTGGTGAAAATGCTTGAGGTATGAGTTGTTCTAAATCTTTATTGGTATTCTTGTTTTGTGCTTTGTGTTAATTACCACACATTTTGTTAGGCAAGGTAACAGGGCAGAGTAACTTTGGTTGGTGTTCTAACCGAGCGTTGAAGTCCTCTGATCGTCCAAACATAGAGGGCTGTTGAAGATTTTGTAAACTGAATGTTGGAGGAGTTCATGATAAGTTTCAATGTACTCCAGAGTTTGGTAAAGATGCTCTGAAGCTAGCTTAGTTTTGTGGTGCGCTAAAATATCTCTTTTATAGCATATTTTTTCTCTTATGCATTGCTATTCTTGGTAAGTTTCATTATATCTAAAAACTGATCTTGCATTAGTTTTAGCACAGATGTAGATGCATCCTTTGTGGCCCACTCCATAATTCTCTTTCCTGTACACTTGTTTAAATAGTATAAAGCATGGTTTTCCAGCATGCTGATCACTTGAACAGCCACTCCCAACACATTGAACCTTACTGACCGTTTTGACCAGTTCTTTTTCCAAAGCGTCAAAGCATGCTGGCTATCCATTTTTAGCGCATACTTTCCTCTTTAAGCTCGCTTCACCTATATACTATTGTTGACTCGTGTTCTACGTTATGTTTGACCATTCATCTTATTCAAAATATTAGCTGAAATGTGAAAAGGGTCTTGGCCTAATGGTTAAGACATCCGAGTAACACCTCTCAGGTCCTAGGTTTCGACTCCTCGTGGGAGCGAATTTCTAAGGATTAAACGGCATTGTGCTTTTAGTGGTAGGCGACGCTCCCGTCGACAGCGAGGCGCCAGCGGTGACTTCGTATCTCTAGATTTGCCGGCTCAGTCTTCGAAGATGCTCATAGGGGTAGGGTTTGCGTACGTGTGTTCATAGGGTGAGTGTGCGTGCGTTGTGAGTGTCTGAGTTGTACTGTGTAATCTTAAAAAAAAAAATATTAGCTGAAATATGTAAAATTACAAAAGAATTAAAAACACTGCATATGATGACTAAGTTTATTACCTAGACCGCTTGAAGTTCCTCCAATACTCTCGTTCGCTACGTGAGAGGAGGAAATCGGAGGCTAAGCGATTTCCTTCCTTTGAATAGCACCGATTCCTTCTCAAAAGTTTTATTTTTTCCTTTCTATTCCATAAAGCAACGTTACAGATTTTATTTGACCTTATACCGTAACAAGGCCCTTAAAGAGATCGCGGTGAATATTTGCCACGACGGATAAAAATATCACGGTTCGTTTGTCGGACTTGGAGGTTGGAGCACAACTCGAACACCGATGGACTTTATAGGAGTCCATCGTCCACACGTACGCCATACAACCAATCGTTTCTTGGGTGAGCCCTCCAATTAAATCGCTGCTCGCGGTCAGGATCAAATTCGTTCTCCGACCTTGTTGCTGCGGACACGATCGATCGACCCGCCTCCATGGTCGCAACAATCGCCGCCATGATTAGGTCATCGGCCGGGCCAGGCCTGCGCTCCCGCCTCGGCCGTCGTTTGCCGGCCGGTGACGGGTTCCCACGTGCTCAGGATCGACGGCTACTCCCACCTTTGCCAGGTGCTCAGCTAAGGCGAGAGGTCACCTCGTCCGCCTTCGAAGTCGGCGGCCACAGCTGGCGTCTTGACCTGTGCCCTAACGGCCATAAGCTGTCCAAGTTGGAGCGCCACATGTCCTCCATCTCGACAGCTGGCCGTCGCATGAACGCGTCTTGGCTGCTTCGAAGTTCAGTGTACTCGACCTGCTCGACAACCCTGCGGCCGTCAACGATGTCGGATTGATCCGTTTCAAGCATCGAGGGTACCACTGGGGCGTCCCGGATTTAGGAAGGCCTAGCGTGTCCGTCCCGAGTGGCCAGGACCGCCAGCTCCAGGAGCGTTGGCTCCTGTTGATGCTTGGCGGTGGCCCGGGTTCGAGACCGCAGGCACCTCGGTAATGTGGAGGCTATTCCTGCGATATGGCTCTGGTCTCTGCAGTGCTCAAAAAATCTCCTCGCTCCTCCGTTGGTCCAAAGCACAGATTAAGTACTCGCGCCGATTCTCACCGGCCTGCTGAGTCCCTGTGTATGGTGCGGAGGAGGGTTCGGGGGTTTTCTCGATCTGTGTGAGACGATCGTTCTCCTTAAAAAAATGCCCGGGGGCCGTCATACCCCCCGCAGGTCGAGTTTTTCATCGACAAGGAAGAACTCGAGAAACCGGAGTACCTCAAGGACGACAGCTTCGCTATCCAGTGCGATTTCGCGGTAACAACTATTAGAGAGTGCTCCGATCACATGGTCTTTGTTTCTCGAAGCACAAATGAGTGTGACCTAGATCTGCCATTTTGATCAGGCTGGTTTGTTTTCGCCTACGTTTTGATCAAATTTGCATCCACTGGTGTTTTGCTTTTGCGGGTAAACACAAGCTTTATTACTTGCTTTGATAAAGTAATTTTTTTCGGTTGGATTCCACAATTATTTACGCAACACTTATATGTGTTAATAAATTTCTCTATGACTGAATCATTTACAAAGTTCGATGGTGTGTTTATCCGTCGCGGAGAACATGCTCATAGCACGGTGGTATGTCCTCCAGTTGTGAGAGCATCTCCAGCAATAGACTTTAAAACAAGGCTTCTACTGTTGTTTTCCAGGCCGGCAAAAATGAGGACTTAAAATCTGGCTTCAACTCCAACAGTTGGCCCAAGACCCTATTTCGTGTGGGACCCATCAGTCAGAGTAAAAAAGAAGAGAAAGAAAAAGGAAAATGAAAAAAAAACGGTGGAACCCATGAATAAGAGGGGGAATTGGAGGACCCTAGGAATGAGGGCCTGGAGATGTAGTTTGAGGGGCATGCAAAATGAGAGTTTAAGTACGGTCCTTGCGAGAGATGATTTTTTTTACTCAAACTCCTAAATAATGAAGTAGGGGGCCAAGTAGAGGCCTTGCTGGAGATGCTCTAAAAGTACCAAGTAGGATTCAAATCCTGGTTCTCGCAAAAAAAATATGAGTTACGAATAGGCGACAGGGGCCTCAAAGCACGGTGCAGAAGAAAGGCATGTTCTAGTTGTATTTTTGGTTTTGTCTTTTGCCTTTCTTTGCCTTTTTACTTCCTTCCGTGCTGGGAACTTAACTCTGTTCCCCGACCAGCTAGTTGGCCGGCCTCTTTTCTTTTTTACTGTTCTTGCCTGTTGTGTTAGCTGCCGCTGATGCAAATCTCCTTCTATTTCTCCTTAATGCAAGGGCAAGACACCTGCCGTTTCACGTCAAAAAAGAAAAGGTTGTATTTTTGGTTTTCAAGTACAAGAGGAAACAGAACTGAGTCCTACTCCTTAATCGGTTCTGATTCATTTTCCCGGAGAAAACATCTCTTTAGTGTCTATTGAAAAGTAACTCTGTCTGGTTTCCACGGTTCGTTTGTCGGAGTCGGAGGAAAATCTAAGACATTGACTAGACATAATGGTACTTCAACACTGATATATTTAGCATCTCCAGCAATGGACCTCAAAACAAGGCTTTTATTTTCGTTTTCCAGGCCGGCGTGCAAAATGAGGCTCAAAATTTGGCTTCAACTCCAGCAGTAAACTAATCCAAGGCCCTATTTTGTGTGAGACCCGGTAAAAAAAAAATAGTAGAACCCATGAATGAGAGAGAGAGGATTAGAGGACCCTAGAAATGGGGTTTGGAGATAGAGTTGAGAGGGCATGCAAAATGCGAGAGATGATTTTTTGACTCAAAACCCTAAATAATAGAGTGAGGGCTTAAGTAGAGGCCTTGCTGGAGATGCTCGGACTCCATCGTCCATATACCAATATACGCCACACAACCATCGTTTCTTTGCTCGAGCTTCCAAATTAAAATACATCCTTGTTGCTGACGGTTGTGCCCACAACCCGCCCCCATGGCCGCAACAACCGCCGCGTTGGTGAGGTCGTCGGCCAGGCGAGTCTTGCGCTCCGCCTCTGCCGTCGTATGCAGGCAGGTGACGGGTTCCCATGTGCTCAGGATCGACGGCTACTCTCACCTATGCCAGGTGATCAGCAAAGGCGAGATGGTTAGGTCGTCGGCCTTCGACGTCGGCGGTCACAGATGGCGTCTCTCAAACTAACGGCAAAGCAGGGATTGAATTTGAGCGGCACATCGGCGTCTTCTCTATCTCCACAGCAACCCATGGCGTGGACGACGCGTCTGGGCTCGTTCAAAGTTTAGTGTGCTCGATCTACTCGGTAACCCTGCGGCCGTCCGCGATGCCGGATTGCACAGTTTCACGCATCGAGGGGAGAATGAGAACAGCTGGGGCCTCCCAGCTAGGGGTGAAAATGGGACGGATAATATCCGACCGACCGACTGCCGAATCCGAATAAAATCAATATGGGCAAAACAGGATGCATGTAATTTAAGGAAGTATGTAACAATTATAGACTAAATAATATGGTGTAAATCATGAGATTAACATAAATAAGAGTCAAAATGATCTTAATCATGTATATCAATAATTATGTCCTTTTTTACTCTAATTGCTGCACTATCTTTTGATTTTTCATCCTTGCAAACTATACGATAATATCCGTGTCTGACTTCGAATCCGAACAAAGAATATGGGACAGGGTATAGGATGTAGAAATAATTATCCGGTGGTATCCGCCCCGACTCCGAATTCGAGTGAGAAAATATAGAAATAAGTTTCGGGATAAACACTATCCACCCGTATTCCGATCCGTTTTCACCCCTACTCCCAGATTTCATCGGCAAGGAAGAGCCGGAGAAACGAACGCAGTCACATAACCCAGGAGCCCACCACCGTGCAGTAGGCCCAGCATAAGTTTTCTTTTCTGGCAGCCTGAGTAAAGCTAAATATTTGTTCCTAAAAAAATATTTGTTCCTAAAATCATCTAAAGAAAATTGTTCCTAAAAAAATGTAGCTAAATATTTGTTTGCCTCTCGAAAAAAAGCTAAAGAATTTTTTTGCACAGTTTATTGACTAATAAAATTTTGTTTTAGTGTACTTATTACTAATTCTTAATAAAATTTGTAAATAAGAAAAGCCTTTTTCGAAATGATATTTGCACACCTACGCGTGATTAGGTAAACTGTAGGAGAAAATAACTCGTGTGGCCATCGCAAAATGTAGTCCAAAAATAGTCTGTCTCAATGCTCTACTCAAAGCAAGTATTGTATTTCCATCGAAAAGCATGTCCTTATGGAATTAGTCAATGGTGTCACAATCATAGGACACAAAGGATTTGTCAAACAACATCGATGTTAATAAGTGAAGGTGCTTCCCTTCATGAAATGGAGGTGACATCAGTTACAGTTCTAATCTGACTCTTGTTGGATGAAACCCCACGTTCCAATCACCAACTAGTACGTATAACACAATGAAATGTGTAAATAACAACATATCACTGTAAACATAAACACATGTCATTACTTTTTGATTTGCGGGTGACCAACACAAGGATGAAACAAAAGCAATAAAGTTACACTACAGAAAGACACATCGACACAAGTCTCTATTACAATAACATCACATGGTGACTAACACAATAACGGAAAGGAACCGTCGACAAAAGCGATATAGGGAGGCTCGCAGTATATGTAGAACAGAGGCAGGGAACCGTCGGCTCTAGCTTATGCGGTGGTTTGTAGAAGTACTGTCTATAGTTAGTAGGGCTAAACGCTGGCTGGTTCAGATTGTAGGATTTCCTTCTGCACTGCTCTGGTAGTCAGGGCCGCAACAAGTAGAGCTGGGAGGGGTATGCTTAATTGAGCCTGTGTCGCGACTGAGCCGGAGGCTTGCCGAGAGAGGAATAACCCTGAGGCGGAGGCGATAGACAAAATGAAGGTCGAGATCCGGGTGGGTGCTGGTTGGGAGTGTGTGAGCATCATGATGGATCTTACTTCCTCTCCCGTCGATGCTAACAAGCAGGGAAGAGGCAAAGTGCCCCTCCCCCCCCCCCCCCCCCCTCTTAGACCTCGACAGGATGCTTACCTGTTATAATAATATAATCTCATTAAATCTCAAAGGCTCATTAGTGGAGCAAGGCCTATAATCTCTATTAGTACCATATTGCTAATGGAAGTAGATGTGGAGGGTTGTTCCCCTCATATATACATATGGACCCTTTGACACAAAACAGTAGTCTAATATCTGGAGGAGCCCTAATATTAGGAATCTTTCAAGAGTTAGCTTATATCCTAGGGTTCGCTCTTTCCACCTGTTGCGCCGCCACACGTAGTCTACTCCATCCCGATCGTCGGCGTGCACCGGCGGACTGAAGAGCAGGTCTCCGGAACCATCGTCGTCCTCTGAGCTCCTGCACCAGGAGAGGGCGAATAAGGTTTTGGGAAGCGCTCTGCGCGACTGCTCAATCGCTTCCACGACGGCTCGTATTCCTCCACATTCGCGTTCCGGGGTTGCTGCTCGTCGTCAACTTCGTCAAAGTCTACTTCGTCATCCTGCTACGGCTTCCACAACTTCTCTGGATCAACGGTACGTGTTCTCTCAAACCATGTCTCTCGTATTTGCCTACCTGATCCATACTTGTACGGTAGTACTGCGAAGTATGGTAGATCTCGCTCTGTTTATTTTTTTTGTAGACTTGTCTAGATCTTGCGTAGACTTGTCTAGTTTAATCTACAGTCTGTTCATCATGTTCATGATTTATTTCTGGATTAAATTAAACCTAAAAGTGCTCATATATCCAACATTACCTTCACAACGCTTTCTCGCGGCATGTTTCTTCCACCAAAGTGCGACCCGCTTGGCCCTTGCTGCCACCGTCTGCTCCGAGAACACTAAAATCGTGTGTTCCTTTGATCCCCGGCTAGCCACACACACACACACTCTGGGCGGAAGGTTGCCAAGGACGCCGGAGTCCATGCATGCACAAGGCCCATGCATGTTGAGAGCCTGAGATGCGTCGGGGCTTTACGGCGTTGTTGGCGTGCTATGGAGTGCAGCGCATCGCCAGCCGTCACCCCGCTTGTGCCTCGCCCTTTGTCGCCGTCTCATTTCGTTTGTGTTTCACCCCGGCAACGTGAGTGAGTACTACGTCGACCCTCTTCTCCCTTCTCCCCTGATCCACCACCTAGGGGAGATTTATCTTGGCATCCGGCCGCAAGGTTTGCCAAGGGCATCGTGTAGGCGGTCGCGGCCTCTGGTAGGTCGAAGGCTCATGGATATCCGCCCCCTATTCACCACCGGAGCGCCTTGTCACGCCTTTGTACTTCCATTGGTACTCCCTGGCCTCCTGTGGCTCGGCATCCGCCGCCACCTTCTTGGCAAACTCCACAACGCCCCCTTTCCAACCCCCAAAACCTAGATTCCGTACTACAAACACCGCCACCGCCGCCGCCGATGGATGCAAGATAGGTGTCTAGGTCTCTCCTCTACCAGATGTGCTTGCCAACGACGGAATGCCGATGTAAATTCTACGTTAGAAGTATTCATGTCGGAGTGTCAATTACACTCACGGAACTAGTGATATCCTTGAGCGTTGATTCCACTTAGGGAATTAGAAGTATCCCTAAGTGCCGGCCCCACTAAGGGATTTGAGGTATCTTGATGATACTGAGACTGACTCCAACAACAATAGCTATTTTGGAAAGGCAAATGAAGGATTGCCTCACGTGTACAGTAACAAAATGTGCATCCTTCAGCGATGAACTCCAACAGCCATTGCATTTCTGCTGGGCATTCTTCGCGCGAGCAGAGCGTTTGACGAGCCCGAGCGCGACCCTCCCCGCCGCGTCGTCGAGGACCGCCACGCGCCGCCCCACCTCCCGGTCAGCGGCGTCGAGGTCCGCCACGCGCCGCCATGCAAGGACGGCACCGCCTGCTACCCCGGCGTTCACAGGCCCCAGCGCGGCCGCCCGGAGCATGGCGCAGCAGAGCACGGCGAGTTGCCGCGTCGCGCGTCGCCTCCGCGGACCCGCTGCTCCGTGCCATCACGCGTCCCCGTGCATGCCGCCCACCTCCGCAGCATCCGCCGCGGCGCCACCTCGCGAGCATCTCGGCGTCGACTCGCGCATGGAAGACTCACGCACCAGCAAGGCAATTCGAGATACGGGTCAAGGCACGGCAAGTCGAGATCCTTGGTGACGCCGATGGAAGAGTCGCGCACCGGAGCGCGCTCCGGCGGCCCCGCATCCCGCTCGCGCCGCTAGGCCCGTCGGTACCTATCCAGGATCTCATCCTCTGAGTACTCCACTCCGTATTTTTGGCCGATCGTTCGGTAGACCTGAACAAACATTTACACAGCAGATTTCAGAATCCAATCATCGCAAGACCGGAATTTTCTTCAATTCGCAATGGAGGCGGGACCAAACCACACCTACAGCAGCTGCATTCAACTTGCGAAAGAAGCAGAAATCCGCTTCTCACGGTTCGAAATGGAATCGAATCAAGAGGCTGCACGATGTATGGTGAAGCCGACCTGTGCCATGGACTCGGTGGGGACGAGCAGCGTGCCGGTGGCGTCGACGAGGATGGCCTTATGCGTGATGTCGCCGTAGATGGCGCGCCGGTAGTCGTAGTACTCGCGCGCCCCCATCGGCTCCCACCTCGCAATCCCCGCGGGCACCGCCCCGGCCTCCGCGACCTCTGCCGCTGCCGTTCCGAGGCGTTGCCTCTCGGCGAGCGCGGGCTGGAGCCTGGTCGCCGTCGCCGCCATTGATGCCGCCGGGGCGAGGAGGAGCGCGTGCGCGTCAGGCGGTGGTTGAAGTTGTTGAGGAGGCCGAGGCCTGGGAGCGCGTCGAGGCTCTCGCAGCCCTCGGGGAGGCCGGCCTCCGCGCCGCACCTGCCGTGGCTGAGCAGGGGATTCTGCTTGCCATGGCTGTGCGGGAGAGGAAACAGAGTCCCAGTTTGCAGAAGCGGGTGCGCATGTATGAGCTCGGCTCGCTGCCGCCGTTCCTGCTCGTCTTCGCCAGCCGCATCGCCGCCGCCAAGAATTTGGGCTCCACCACGGTCAAAGGGAAGAAGGTGAGGCGGAGGGTGACGACGGCGCCTCCGCGGCCAAGGGAAAGAAGGTTGAGGCGGAGAGCCGCGGGCGAGGTCGATCGAGGTCTCCCCGTCCGGCCTCCCGCTCGCCTCCGCGCCGCTCGCCTCGCCCGCGTGCTGCAGAATTGCATTGGAGGAGAGAGGGTGTGCATTTTTACATCTCCTCTCTCCTCAATTGCAAAAATGCCTACTCTTTTGCCTAGCCTGTTGGAGCTGATTTTGGTAATGCACAGTTGCAATTGGAAGGCATATTTGGGATTGCCTCCTGCTGTTGGAGTCAGTCTGACTTTTGCTGAGCTAAGGCTAGGGGGGAAATCGTGAGCACTTTACAGTGTGCCTCGCAACAAACGTATTTTTATTTTAGATTTTAGGAAAACGCAACAAACTCTGGCTTCCAGTCGTCCGTTACTCCATTTCTTTTGTTTGATTGGGGCAAATGTTCTGAGGCTGTGTGAAGATAACAACCAGGTCCTTGTGGCACATCGGAATCACCTAATGAATTCAATGTCTGAGAAGTAAAGGAGCTTAGCACGATATGTTAGTATTGTGTAGCGCCCATAATTCGATGGTAATCATGTTATAACTAAGTGTGTAGCTTAGCACAAGTTTCAGGTAACCTGGAAGGCTGGAACGGGGCGATGGCATATTAAAGCACCCATAATTCGATTGTAATCATGTTATAACTTAGTAATGAGGCTCCTGGACTGAAAGAAAAACGAGGGATCCTTCATATGGAATCACATGATTTATACTTGTTGAATTGTCATAACCGATTTTGATGCCCATTCTGATCATTGTAGCTGAATGATATAGACACCAAACTCCCACCACGTACCATAACGATCGAACCAACAGAAATATATAATGGAACAAACAGATGATATCATGCGATTGTAAACTAAACAACATGGTAACAAGAGAAACAAGTTCAGATTGCAGAACGACACATATATTGGCACGAGTCCAAGATATATAAAATCTGAACAATAAAAAATTACAAATCTGGTAAATAGAATTAAAAGATGGATGGCATGTGCGTCCATGCTGAGATGCGAGAGGTGATTAAGAACTCACGCAGTGCTCTCCGGTTCTTCCCTCCGCTGCATCCCGGGGGCAATTCTCCCCAGCATGGAGTAAGCGCAGATCAGTGAGCTATTGAAGGCGTGCGAGGGTTGTGGTTATCGTGTCCTCTAAGCACTGGTCCAAGGGCTCTGGCACCGCGGCAGCTGGCACAGTAGGAGCTAGGGCGAGGAGGAAGGCCAGTGGGAGCGCCATGGCGTTGGGGAAATGGAGGATAGTAGGCGGCGCAGGGGCGAACAGTGGTGGAAACTGCGAGAGGAACGTGGTTGCAGCCGGAACCGGGGCCCCTACCTATGCCACCGCCATGTCGTTAGCTGCCTCCGCCGCCACCACCTTCTTGGCGAACTGTACAATACCCCCCTCCATTCCCGAAATCCTAGCTAGATTCAGCCTATACAAACGCCGTCGTAGATGGAAGATAGTGTCTAAATTTTTCCTCTACCAGATGTGTCTGTGACACACTGAAAAAACATGGCTTTGCCTCCAACACGTCATCAAAATCTAATTTGTGTGCAGCACACTACAATTCTAAAGGCTCTCGTGTGACACACTATGACCGTTTAACAGCTATTTTAATTTTTTTATCTTAATACATAAAATATATTACGACTTAAAACTTAGCACAAATATACGGTGTTGCATTCTCTATCATTAGAAATATAGAGTTACATTTTTTTTGATTGTTTGCATGGTATGCTCGACAAATTAAATATTAAAACAATGAGCTAACAATACAAACAATCGAAAAAAATATCTCTATTTTTTAATGATTGAGAATGCAACAACGTATATTTGTGCCAAGTTTCATGTTCTAACGTATTCTAAGTATTGAGATAAAATTTAAAAATAGGTCATGATATGTCAACAAGATCCCTCATAATAATGACCAACACAAGAACCCATTGCGGGTGACCCCAACAAGTTACACGACATGTCTATACACACAAGTCTATTAATTACAATGACATCACCGGTGACTAAACTAACACGATCATAGAACAGGTCCCCTAAGTCTTGCAAGTCTGCATGTGCGTCACGATCATGCTTCTGGTGGCGAAGCAGCGCTGACGTCGGTGAAATTGTCCGCCGTCTCAGACTGAGCTGGTTGAACCTGAGGAGGGTTGCCAGTGGCAGTCGGCGGCGCTCAGGGGTGGCCGCGCGGGACTGAGATTGAGAAGCCTCGAAGGACTGCTCCGTCGTACTAGTCATAGCGCTGCTCGCCGGGCTTGCATTCATGGGCACGTCGGGCTCGGGAGCTAGGAACTCACCCCACCGTCCTCTGGTGCGTTTTCATGCCGTCATCTTGTCACGCTCGCGGCGCGGTGGCGTGGTTGCCAACTCGCGCAGCGAAACCGACGCGGTGCATCGGGAGCGGGCTGCTTCGGCGTCGTCTGGCCACGTTCCGCCAAGTGTCTCACGCCATGGGCGTCGCGGCATTATATTCGTCTATCCCGTGGCGGTGCGATGGGTGTTTGTGTGTGTGCGATGGTGTTTGTTTGTGTGCGCGATGGTGTATGTGTGATGTGCTGCGGTCTATTCCATGGCGGTGCGATGGTGTTTGTGTGTGTGCGAGACGGTGATCTGATCCAGTGGACTGCCAGGTGATAAATCGATCGAAGGAACAGATAATCGACAGAATGCTGATAAATGCCAAGTTACAAGTATGTCTGAGTGTCAATTACACTCACGAAATTAGTGATATCCTTGAGTGTTGATTCCACTTGGGAATTAGATGTATCCCTAAGTGCCGGGGGATTCGAGGTATCCCTGAGCTAGTGAGCTAGCTGCAAGTCTTGAAGAAGATCGTTTCCCCAAGAATACCCCATTATTCCCGACTAATTAAGGACTCTCTCGGTCGATGGAACTGGCCTCCTCCTCCTCCCACTGGCGCGAGGAACACGGGTAAATCGGCCTCCCGGCGCCGGCTGCTCTCCTCTACTAGGCCCCGACGCTCCCTGGCGGCGGCACGTTTCTTCCACAGCAGGGCGAGCTGCTCGGGCCTCGCCGCTGCCGCCTACCTCGACAACCCAGAACCACCGCGTTCCATCCCTCCCCAGCCGCCTAGCTACACACACACTCGGCCATACATGAACAGCAGACTCGCTCTTGCTCGCCGCTTCGTCGCTTACGTCATCGACTGGATATACATGAACAACACTTAATTTGCAGAATCTACACCCTCGCTCGCCCATTCCCGACTGAGCAGCAGACTCGCTCTTGCTCTCCGCTTCGTCAGGCATCTGGGCACGCATCATCAAGGGACGGTGGCCCTCTCGCCGGGTTCTCACCGGAGCCGCCACATCCTAATCAGCAAACACGTTGTGTGAGAATAATAAACAGTTCATCTCAATAGCACAACATTATACTAAACTTTCACCCATACTTGACGAAAAACTCCTTTTTTTTTTGTGTGTGTGTGTGTCATAAACACGAAGGGGGAATAGGAATTTAGGAGGTCTCGCAATTTAATGAGCTGCTTCGGTTCATCGTGAGGAAACAAATGACGGCTTTAACGCCTTTTGCCCCCATCGCAAAAATGGTACTCGCCTAGGGTTTGAGTTAAATTTTGGTTGCTTCGAAATGCTTTGCTAACTGGCCCCTCCTTAGACGTAACATATCAGATCCAGCAGAGAAAAGCTTATGGAGAGGCCGGTGCATATTTTGTTCTTGTCATATGAATTCGCCAAGAAGGCTGACCTCCTAGCTAACTCCCCAGCTTCCTCATCGTTCCTAATCACAGAACACAGCTAGCTTGATTTAACCGGCATTAGGCTTCAGTCCAGTTTGATCTGGGCAACTCCAACTCTTGAACGTCACTAGTCCCAGCATGCCTCATCCCATCTCCGGCAAGGCTGAGTAAACCTATATATGGCTTATGCGTAGATCACCTCCGCATGCCCTAGACCACCAAAACTCTACCATCTTCTAAACGAGTGCCCCGCCGTTGTTCGTCTTAGACACCACGCGGTCCTTGCTGTACGTGTAGACTTTTGTATCACGTTATACTTTCTACGGTTCTACCCCATGGACAGTAGAAAGAAACACTGGAACAAATCATTTTATTGTCATTGACGCACAAGAAGAAACTCGGAAACAAAGAAAACGATTCAGTCATCAACTGGACATACAAGAACAACACTTAATTAACAGAATCTACGCCCTCGCCGTCGTAGTCATCAGCAAAGTTGTCGTCCATTCCCGACTGAGCAGCAGACTCGCTCTCGCTCTCCGCTTCGTCGGGCATCTGGGCACGCATCATCAAGGGACGGGCCCTCTCGCCGGAGCCGCCGCATCCACCTCCTGGTCCACTGTTGCAGCGGCTCGAGCACGGCACGGCGCGCGCGTCCCTTCAGCCGCGACACGGCGGGCGCCACTGCGCGACGGAGCGCGTGCAGTAGGCTGAGCGGTTATGCGGAGGGCGCGCCGGTGCTGGCGCGGCTCCTCCTCCTCAGCCTCCCGCGCGGCTCTCGCCGCAGCAGCCGACTGCGCCCGCGCGGCTCTCGCGGCAGCAGCAGCCGCCGACGATTCCTCCTCGGCTCTCGCCTCCTGCTCGCGTTGGGATGTCGCAGCCGCCCGAGTCAGGTGCCGCGACTGCGTAGCCCACGGGACGAGAGGCCGAGGGCGCCGGAGATGGGGCACGATCCCGGCGCGGCACAGAGGTCGCGCGCCTCGCCCTGACCACTCCCGCATCAGCTCCCGGCCGGCTGGGCGCTGATGCGTAGGGACGGGCGCCGGCTCCGTCTCCGGCTCCCACACGAGAAAAATCGCCGGGCCGTGGGCTGCGTGGGCTTATAGTTCGACGGTTCGTCCCATACGTTGACTTGGCACCAACGCGCATCACATTCGGTGGTGATAAAAACCTGTATACTACTGTGAATTGCCCTGGAACGACTTGCTTGTTCGGGTTTAGGCAATGTGATGTACGATGAAGGTGAGTGCATGTTTTCATACGTCTATTTATGGTAGCGAGAGATGTCAATAATTACGAGCAAAGTTGCATGTTTTCTGCATGGTTTGGGACGATGAAAAGGACGAGCCCACGTGATCTAGCTTGCGCGTCAAGCTACTAGATTGATGTTGACCTTTTTGTTGGTATGCGGTCTTTATCGGGTATATATACCTCTTAGCGGCTTCAGAAAGGACAACGATCGTAGCCTCAGGGGCAATGTGATGTATGAGGAGGGCGAGTGCATGTTTATGTGCATCGATTCGATTTATGGTTGCGACAAATGTTGTTAGGCAAGCAGCGCGCTGCATCGTTTGGTACGTCAAATAGGGCGAGCGCGTGTGGTCTAGCTTGTGCGTCAAGCTACTAGATTGACGTGGATAATTTTTTGTCGGTTTGCGGCCTCAATTGGGTATGTATATACCTCTTATTAGCAGATCCATAAAGGATCCTCCAATGCCTCATTTTATCCAAGATTTATCTGCGTCTCACCCTCTTTTGCCTTCGTCTCTTTGTCGCCATATATCCCAATATGAACTCCATCTAATCACACAATTCTCGCTTTTATCATCGTCTCGCCATGCAGGTTTTTTTTTTTGTATTAACAATAGATTGTTCATATTTTGTGATAAATATGTTTCACGTGGTGCTACTCGTGTGTGTGTAGTGCATGCAAAATGTACCATCATCCTCTCACTTTTATCACAAATATGAACAATATATTGTTAATACATTTGTGGTTATAGTATAAACCAACAATATTAAATTCATTTAATGAGATAGATAGATAGATAGATAGAAAAAAAAAGAAATTTCTCACGGCTCTTCCCCTTCTGCCAAAGAAAAAAAAATAGCATCTGATAAAAAAGAATCTATACTAATTGTTGCCTAAGAAATATTTTTATTAATATAATCAATGACTTCTAGAAGGACTACTGGTAACTCTGTAGCACAAGAGAATAAATGATGGTGCGAAATTTCCGTTGGTTTTGGCATGCTTGGACGATACAACAAAAAACAGGAAATACGAAGAAGGGATGCTGCAACAATAACTCCCCTGGGTATTTGCTATATGATGCTTTCAATAAGACAGCAAAAGACCGGAAGCAGGAGCATTGTTGATGTGGTACTGCCCAGTGGTGAATCGTCAATATACATGTTAAGTCATTTGTCGAAGATAGGGCTAAGAGAATAATATGATTACATGGATTCCATATTGTGTTCTGTCCTTTCTTAGTTACTCCAATACATATAGAGTGACTAATTATTTTTTTCATTGATTTAGTAATGTTCAATTGTCCGCTCACCTGCTTTTAGCACAAAGTTTGAGAAAACTATTACATTGAACTTCTTGGTCCCTCATAATCTTTGGTCATGACGTTGCAGGAAAAGGGAGGGGTGCGTTGGAGAGTACTTCATCTATACTATAGTTGAAAGATGTTGTGGACATTTTGCCCTTGGGGATTAAAATCTGTAATACAATTTCAAGTACATCCTCCTGGTTATAGTCCAGAGTGTGTTTTGCTGTAGATTAACTATTCAGAATACCAACACATAGGCATCGCATAAAAGATGTATATCTCTCTTGACATAGGAATGATAAGCTACAAGATA
Source organism: Eragrostis nindensis (assembly GCA_012490785.1). NCBI lineage: Eukaryota > Viridiplantae > Streptophyta > Magnoliopsida > Poales > Poaceae > Eragrostis > Eragrostis nindensis. The sequence continues at coordinate 132,645 of JAAXCT010001150.1, read as the reverse complement.
TTTTTTTTTGACTTGATAAGCTACAAGTATTATATGTTTATTAATTGGTACATTGAAATTCTAAAGGAAAAAAATAGACAAAGCTTTTCCTTATCATCATTACAACACGCAGGGTACAGATGGTAACTTCTGGTGTCTAAAAATAATAAAACCGATTATTATTTCAATAGCAATATATAAATGTAAATCGAAGCATGCAATCAGTAATATTTTCCACATACACAACTAGTGCATTCACAATTAAAAACAATTTTTAATTAAGTACCCTTTGTAATATTTCCAACAATTGACGAGCCAGTAGGGTACCTCCCTAGGAAGGAAATACGAAATAGTTTTTGCACCACTTTCTAACATCATTAAATATAAGTACATTTGTAGGTTTCTTTCTTATGATATTTTAACAAAACATAATATTTATTGTCATGTACATGCAATATAATAAACATGTTAAAGCTGCTATGTTATCCATTCCCATTTTTGGCATGACGTCTCTAGACATCTTAACTATGCCATATATTCACAGGTCCTCACCTTCAAAAGACTTTACCGGATATCTATTACTAGTGACGATTTTGTTCCGTCTTCAGTATGTAACCATTCAAATAGATGGTAACATTTAAAGAACTTCAGTAACCTTATTTTGTTCTTTGCTCATGAGAAAACAAAAGCAATAAGCTTTATTTGTATTACTGCCATATCCACAAACCAGGATGCAGGTAAGTATGTCATACTTAAAAAGGTCTAGTTAATAAATTGCATGGCACACCAATTATAGTTCAAATAGAAGTCCTCAGTTAACAAGCTGCTGGGGTACCTCACAGGAAGGAAGAAGTGATTTCAGTTTTGCGCTACAGTTAAATTCAAGCATTCCTATATATATTATGGGATTCTCGCTTGAACGGATTGAAAAATGCATGATGACCTATGTGACTTGCAATAAATCTAATTAAAACACGAGATTCGAACTTTTTTTTTTGCACGGTATAGATGAGCAAGCTATATATTTCTAGTAACAACCTTATCCATTTCTGACTTTTTTAGCAGCAAGTTTGGACATCTCGACTATTCCATGGCACTATAGGTTGTCATCTTTTTTCAAACTCATTATTGGATGGCCTCTGGACTTTGCCTAGATTCTATAGAGATGTCAATAGCTAAGCTGCTACGGTGTTCCCTTTATTTTGCAGGTATGAGGTACAGTATCGCTTTAAGCACCAAACAGAAGAAGCCTAGAATATCGATATGCTCTTTTTATTTCAACATTAAATCAGATTACATAAGATAAGTAGCTCAAGATAGTAACATACAATGCAATAGAAAAAAAAAGGGCTTCGCTCGATCCTTGAAAATGGCAGGTTCATCTACTCGCGGTTCATCTGGTGTGAGCATTCTTTTTGTTTCCTTCAGTATTGACTCCATGGAACATTCAGCATGTACGGATGTCCAGTTTGCAATTAAGCCAGGAGGTTTGTACACTTATTTTGGAGACAGATAACATAACCTGAACAAATCCTGGGAGAGATAGCTTACCAAAACATATTCTGATGAGAGTTTAAACTTTCTTTATGCACACTGTCCTTGTAATAAGGCAGCGCCAGTTTTAAGTAACAGGGGTCAGGTGGATGGCTCTCAAGCTCCCAGAATCCAATTGAATCATGTTTCCAATTAAGTATGAATAAGCGCCTGGACTGAAGCCACCATATATATCTGATTACGATGATAGACAAAAATTCTATTAGTAACTTACCAGCATAAATATATAATGAAATGAAGAGGAAACATCACGTTGTTGTTGTAAACAAAAGAACATGGTACGTAATTAACTAGAGAAAGAAGTTCTGATTACAGAACAATATATGGCACACAAACAGGCCAACATAAAATACAGGTTGTGGTCAATATATAGAATAGATTGTTGGATAGATGATAGGTCGATCAGATCACATATCACAGCATCATGCATTGATGATAGTCCATGCTGAGAGGTGCGAGAATTGAAGAATCACCTTATTCCATGCAAATCACAGCTGTACGTGTTGCACTTGGTTTTCCCCTCCACTTCTTTCGGTGCATTGTGTCCTGCGTGCATGGATTGTCAGAACAGCTCCAAACCCTGCCGGGCCGCCGGCTGCTTGCAACTCCAGCAGAATATACAGACCATGAACGGATTGTTTCGTGCCACTACAGTCAAATTTAAGCAATCCATCATCGCAAAAAAAAAAAGAACAAAGGAAACACAAGCATTAATTCCTATATATTTGAATGGTGGGTTTCTCACTTGAACGGATTGAGTAGTAAATTAATGACTGCATGCATTACTAAATATAAATAAAACATTATACCAATGCAAGCTATATTTTTCGGATATTAGAGATGATCAAGCTATGTATTTGTAGTAACCACTAACCAATTTATCCATTCAAATGGTTTTGTCTCCAAGTTGGACGTCTGGGCTATTCCATATCCATGAATCATCATCTTTCAAGCGCCTATATAGGATGGAATCTAGACTTAGCCCAGATATCTGTAATACCAATAACAGGTAGAGATATCAATATAGCTACCGTGTTACAGTGACCCTTTTGTAAGTGTGCCTTTAAGCACTAAACAGAAAATCAGTAGAATATATAGGGATCTTGACATTACATCAGAATAAAAAGACAGCAACACAGTACAACCAATAGCAAAATAGTTCAGTATGGTTGTCTCAAATCCTTGACAATGGTAGGTTGATGGGCGCGCAAGCAGTTCATCAGGGAAGCGGCTCCCCTGCCTTACTGCACCAGGCTGCCGGGTCACTGACACATGGTCTCGGGGCCACCGGTCAGTGATCGGGCAGTAAGGCAAGGGATCCCGATGCGTTCATCAGATGTGGCGTTCTGTGAGTCTTCTTTCCAGAAGCTATATATATGGATTTGCAATTCAGCCAGGACTTCCTCTGCTTATTTCGTAGATAGATCACGTCAGGCTTTTAGTAACACACATATGTGTTACTAAAGTTAGAGAAAAGTGTTATAGAGACCTGTAGTAGCATATATAATAAGTGATACATATGCTAGTGTTACAATAGCATGTTCTAATGTAACACGTATATGTGTTACTGTTTGTGAAAAATATTTTACAATTTATAGGAACACATGTAAGTGTGTTACTATGTCTAAAAAAATGTGTTACTAGTTGTAAGCTTCATGACCATTGGAGCTAGGGAAACCCCAAGGTATGAATGTTTTGGTGATTGGATGAGAACCATGAATGTGACTAACACTCTTTGTGAGATCTTATAGGTCACATATAAAGAAAGCTCCGTCCGTTGGTGATGTACGCCAACACACCATGAACTTAATGACAAGAATGATTGGTTGCCTTCATCGACACAAGAACGGACTTGATGGAGTCGCGGAGAAGATATGGATCAAGGCTAAGGACATGCTAGATCCAAGCGAGTGTTGCTTGGTTAGATGTTAGCTTGAGTCCATAGGAAAAACCGGACTATCAAGAGGGTTCGAGGTGTTTCTCTTAGTGCACACTAGTTATAGAGATCATTGGATGCATGGTGAGTCTCTCAGGGGCTAGGGTGGCAGAAGAGGGTTGAAGGAACCAAGAAGATCAAGTTTGGAAGAAAGGATCAAGAAAAAGATCGAAGCTGCGAAGACAGAAGAGACCGGACGGTACGGTCAAGGAGACCGTACCATACGGTCTACAGTGGGAATCCAGACAGAAAAGCTGAAGTTTCTGGAAGTTGAAGGATGGAGACCGTAGCATTGATCGGACGGTATGGTCCTAGGAACCGGACGGCACGGTCTCTATTGAGTTTTCCAGACAGAGAAGCTGAAGTTTCTGGAAGTTGAAGAATGAAGACCGGACCATTGACCGGACGGTACGGTCAAGGACCGTATGGTACGGTCTTAAAGGCAGAAAGCAACAGAGAAGGAGAAGTTTCTGTTGGCTGAAGAAGAAGTGGAGACCGGACGGTACGATCTACTTTGAGAAGAAGAGCAGCACTCCCTGGGCGCCGGTCTGGTGAAGACCGGACGGTACGGTCAATTGAGGACCGGACGGTACGGTCTATAGTACGGTCATCACGCAGACTGGACACTTTTGGACAACGGCTAGTTTGAGGTTGGTGGCCTATATATAGTCAGTTGTTTGCCTCTTTGAGGTGCTCTTGGATCCAGGAAAGAGGGAAGGTGCTGTCAAGAAGCCAAGGGGAAGAAGTGTGAAGCACTTGAGAAGGATTTGGAGTGATCCTCACTACCACAGAACAGCAAATAGGAGACACTATATTACAGACGGGGAATTAGATCCCGTCTGTAATTTAGTGATCACAGACGGGATCGACCTACCCACGTCTGTGATGTGTTGCTATGTCTAGCTCTGGACTATGTGAGGGGTATATCACAGACGGGGGACCTTAGATCCCGTCTGTGATGCTGGAAACCTTTTGTCATCACAGACGGGAGACAAATATCCCGTCTGTTGTCACCTGTATCCGGACCAGAAAAAATAATTCATTTCGCTGTATCCTGACCTGCTCTCGCGTCCTCATATCAAGTCAGCCTCCTTCCTCTCTCTACCCCACAGAATAGATCAGATCTCGTCGCCGCCTGCTCTCCCTTAGTAGCTCGCCGCAGCCTTCTCTCCCTCTGAGAGCTCGCCTCCGCCTCCCTCCTCCCTTCCTCTCCCGACGAGGCCTCACGCCGTGACGCTGCTCCTCTTCCTCGTCACCAACACCATCTCCATCCTCCGTACTCTCCATCGAGGAAGCCTCCGCCGCGTCGGAATAGACGGCCTCGGAGACGGAGGAGCGGTGCGTCGCCTGCAGCTCGTGATCTAGCGCCTCCTCCGCCTCATCGGTTCGTCGATTGGGCGTGGGCGGCGCCACGGCCGAGGTTGGCGACGAGCAGGCGGCAGGGATGCGGCTCGTGCACAACGGATCTTGCTCAAGCTTAGGCGGATCCAGTGACGAAGGAGCCGAGGGAGCCGGATCTGGGGTGGGGACAGGACAGGTCCGGCAGCGATGGAGCTCCGGGAGGTTTGGGCCGAGGTCGGCGTGGATGGCGTGAAGACTCGTTGCGGACTGCACCTTTTGCGGCAGGTGATGCTAGTTTTTTATCCTCGTTGAAAATATCTGGGTTAATTTCTGCTCGTGCGCTCTATAGCTCATTGTGGCCGCACTCCAAATGGCAATGCGACTTTGTTGATTCTAGATTAGACTCTGATAACAACATGATTAGCTTGTGCTAGGACATGTGAGAACGGATCATTATCATGGATTGCTTCAATCCCCTCGAGAGCACATTTAATTAAATGGCAATTCATATTCCTTGATCTTGGGTTTGACTAGTGAAAAATTGGTGCTTAGTTCAGAGCGTCCATGTGTTTTTAATCATTTCGTTCATACTACCATTCTTTGTCCTTAGATTTTGTTACGTTTTGAGGTGAAATTTCTTTGGGTTTTCATGCTAGGATATGTGAGGAGGTCTTGTAAATTTCTGGAGAACTCGAGCTCAGTTTTTCCAGTCTGTAGGCACCAGCGATTTTGACCTTGCACTTTGGCTTTGTTTCCATGTTCTGCCTTTCCAGTGCAGGTACGAAGAGATGAACAAGCTGAATAAGGTTCCCTCACACCAGTTGCTCGCCTCCGTCGTGTTCTGTACCGGCTGGTTCTGAAGATTTGCAAAACAAGGTTTCTGAACTTGCAGGTTTCTGAATCTCAGATGCATTTCTGAATCAGATAATAAAATTGTATTATAACTTCTATTGCTACATACAACATGATTATTTATTTGTTTCTCATGAAGCATTAATAATAATCCATAGAAGTGTGTTCTTGAACATGCAGGCTAACTGACTAGGAATCAGGTTATTGGGTTTCTAATCAATCTTATGAAAGAAATGGATTTCGCATGAAAGGTAATAATTATTCCCATTTGTAGATGTTTCTAGTATTTTGGAATGACATTGCACAGATTAACTGTCAGACATGATCATTTGTAGGTAGAGTTCACCTTGTGATGGTAATTCACCAAGGTCATGAAAACATATTTTGTTGTCTTCGATTTGTTACGTATTGCTGCTTGCACATTCTCCCATTTTGTATGGCTTGGAATGAAAGTGACAATTCTGTTCCGCTGTTTGATGCAAATTGAAGTTGGTAGTCTGCACCATAATTGATGCTTTGTATGCTCACCACCTCATTGCTACTTCGACATTGGTTGGGAAGCATTACTTTTGTACTGCTATTTCTACAACGTGGTTATAAAATTGTACTTATAACTTGGTAAATGTTATGTGTTTGTGATCTTCTGAAGTAGTAATAATCCTATAACTGTGTTCTTGAACATGCAGGCTAACTGACTAGGAATGGAAATTTTATTTCTAGTCAACCTTACGAAAGAAATGGATTTCACAAGAAAGGTAAGAATTCTTGTTTCAGAGTCAATGGTATTGTTCATTTTTCCTTGGTCCTTAGTTGTAGATGTTTCTAGTATTTTGGAATGACATTGCACAGAATAAATTTCGGACACCATCATTTTTCCTTGGTTGTAGATGTATCTAGATTACTTAAGTGTTTTTCTGATCAACATTTTACAATTGTGCAGTTGGTGGGCATAAATGGAAAAATGGTGGCTTACTACCAAAACTTGCAGAAGAGAATCTGGATCAGTTTAGAACCAAATAGTTATCTAGGTTATTTAGAGAACCAAGTAGTTGATCTATGTTATTTAGAAATAGTAGTTCTGTGAATCTTGTGTTTCTTTAGACATATAGCATTTGTTCAGTGGATCTTTGATTTCTTCTGAGATTGAGCCGGTGGTACCATTGGTTGCACTGTGTGTGCAGTACACGGGATACAGTGTAAATGTAGGGCAGGAACTACTTTTTTTTTGCCTAGTCGATGGGTCATCAGAGACGGGTATTAGTGAAACCACGTCTGTGGTCCCAGTCGTCACAGACGGGGCCTTTCTCATATCACGTCTGTGATATCTGTCACCATAGACGGGAATTTAGATTAGCCCGTCTGTGATATAAGTCATCACAGACGGGAAGTACCCCGTCTGTGATGACTCCACATCACAGACGTGGACACACAGATAGGACCGATACCCGTCTGTGATCTATATTTTTCCCCGTCTATGATCTGATGTTCTGTAGTAGTGCCTAGTGCTTGAGAGAGTAACAAGTTGCATCCTTTGATCTCTAGGCTAGTGTGAGCTTGAGAGAGTCATCTAGAGCGGTTACTCTTGGTCTATAGCAAGGCCTAGACCGGTCAGGCGTCGGTGTTGAGCTGTCTAAGAAGATTGTGGAAGCCGGCACAAGTTTGTACACGGTCTTGAAGCTTCCCGTGCGAAAGAAGCATCACTAGTGGAGCGCCCTTTGGCACGCATCAAGTGCGGAGCCTTACCTTCGGAAGAGTACCCGGGAGAGAGCCCGGCGGGACGTGCCCGCAACTTCACTCAGACGGTGAAGTGTGCTCTAGGAGGGATCGGCATCGAGCGGAGGGACGGAGTCGAGACTCCGACGGGAGTGACCCAACGTGGAGTAGAGGAAGGCGCCAGCCTTCCGAGACCACGGGAAAACATCATGAGCATTCTCTATCTCTTGTCCTTTACTACATGCATTTACTTATCGCACTATTTATGATTGCTTGTAGTATTTGAGTTGTGCTCTATCTAGTTTGTGTGCTTACCTTGGTACCTACTAGCTTCACTAGGTTTGCTTGTTTGCCTTGCTCGTGTGCTTACTTGTTGTAGCCTATCTAGTAGCTCTAAGGACTCTACTTAGTGTGCCTAGTATCTTTGGTTGTCTTGTCTCTAGTTATCTAGTTGCCTTGCCTTGCCTAGCTTGTCTTCCGCTATCTATATATCTTGTGCTAGGTTGCTAGTGTGGTGTGCTTGTGTTATCTATATTCACTAGCTATATAGGTTAAGGATACTCCTTAGTGTGCTTTACCTTGTTACTAGAACTACTCACTAGGAGTTGCTTGGGTGTTAGTGTTTGGAAATAGATTCTAGAGTGCACCGATTCACCCCTCCTCTCGGTCACACGATCCTTATACTAGTAAAACAAAAAAATATTGTAAATAATTAGTGGCTGCTAGGATTTAATCCTAGGACCTAACCATCATTAGTTGTTGAGTTTCCACTACACTACTCATGCATATGTGATTAGAAGTTACCCTTAATTGGTTATAACTTTAAAATTATTTGAATATATGTTAATATAGCCTAAGAAAAAGTGTTACTACAGTTTGTAGTAACACATAACAGTAACATTTGTTTGTGTTACTATGAGTTCAAGGCTTGATATGCTTAGAACATATTGCTTTCCATGTAACACTATAGTTGTAACACTATTTTTGTGTTACTAGAATAATTATCTGTAACACATTTTTACAAAACAAGAATTTGTGTTACAAGCACACTCAGTAACATAAATGATTGTGTTACTATGAGATATTTTTGTAACACATTCTTACTTCTGTTACAAGTATGTGTTACAAAAGTCATGTTTTGTTGTAACAACGACAAGTTCCTGATGACTTCATTGTCTGAGAAGAGGAGCTTCGCAGGACATGTTCTAAGTAGTGTATATAAACTTTTTGTGTAGCGCATCTGTGCACAGAACTAGTTTTAGGTAACCGAGAAGGGGTTAGTGAAAGAAAAAGAGGGACTCTTCATATGAAATCACAAGATATATACATCATATCCGATTTCGATTACCAATCTGATAGTTGTAGTTGCATGATATAGACGCCAAATTCCCATTACTGCAACGATCGAACCAACAGAGATATACAATCGAACGAACGGATGATGTCATGCGATTGTAAACAAAAACAACATGGTATAACAAGAGAGAGAAGTTCAGATTACAGAACAACGCATTGGTACAAGTCCAAAGCTGACATTTGAACAATTACAAATCTGGTAAATAGATTAAAAAAGATGGATAACTAGATAGATTAGATCCCATTACACGAGATCAATAATGCATGGAACATCCGATCGTACATCCATGCTGAGGTGCGAGAGGGTGACTGAGAACTACGATAGAAAGCGGTGCTCTCGGGTTCTTCCCCTCCACTGCATCCGGCACCTTCACTCTACTGGTGCCTGCAGGGTCGCTGCCACGAGCTCTGGCGGCATTGCCGTTTGCTGGCCAGTTGTTGTACGTCAGCGTGGCGCCGAGCTGGGGTGCGGTGTCGATGCCCGGTGCGGTGAATGGATGGACCGCCGGTACATTGGATGCAGCCGTGGCGATAGGTGGATGGTAGAACCAAGGCACATCGGTCGCGATGGGAGGCGCAGGCGCTGTCTGGCCGAAGAGCCTAGATGCCGAACAGAGTACGCGCAGACGGGTGAGCTAGGTCACGTCATGGTTTTAGTAACACATATAGTAATAACACATATATGTGTTACTAAAGTTAGAGAAAAGTGTTACTGAGACCTATAGTAACACAAATAATAAGTGATACAGATGCTGGTGTTACTATAGCATGTTCTAGTGTAACACATATATGTGTTACTGCTTGTGAAAAAATATGTTACAATAATAATATAGGAATACATGTAAGTGTGTTTAGGGATCAAAGCAAAAACGGAATTTATCGGATAACCGAGGGTCGTTTCCGACTTCTCCCGACCGCAGTAGTTGGAAATAAAATACTGAAAAAATGAAAACAAAAGTGAAAGTATTTGGTGGAAACAAAAATGAAAACGATTTTAGACTTTACCGATCGTTTCCGACATTTTCCGTTTTAGGCCGGAAATTACCGCAAATATTTTACCGTTTTATATGAATCAGCCAACTAAATATATATTATATTTTAAATAAGCAATAAATCAAGAGTGATCTAAGCCTAATCTTAGCATTCCCTTCCAATGTGCCAAAAAAGATAGTCTTCAGAGGGAAAGCTGAATGTAATCAGGGAAAAAATCAAAGCTCCTTCCTATTATGGGAAAACCGAACGTAATCATAGCTCGTGTAGTCGCCAGTCCGCACATATGCACTATCAATTCTTTTCTCGCTAACATAGCTCGCCACCATCGTGTAGTCCGGCACAGCCTCTCGACGTTGTTGTGACTGTGAGCTACTTATATTTTTTTACATTTTAATTTGAACATCACTTTTCAAATGTTTCGTGTCTTTTATGATACATTTATAGCTAGTTCAAATACCGACAATATATTCACGTTGATGTTTTTATACATGATGTGGTACGGCTAATACACGACTGTGATTTGTGTTACCGATAATTATTATCGATTCCCGACCGATACCGCATATTATTGTCGTGGTAATTTCGTTTCCGATATTCCCGTAATCGACGCCGTATTTGTTTCCGCCAGTACCGCTACCAGTTTCACCACCGAGAAAAAATATGAAACTGGAAACGATATAGCCTTCTTCCGACCGTTTCCCGACCGCTTTCATCCCTAACTGTGTTACTATGTCCAAAAAAAATTGTGTTACTAGTAACACAAAAAAATATTGCAAACAATTAGTGGCTGCTAGGATTTGATCCTAGGACCTAACCATCATTAGTTGTTGAGTTTCCACTACACTACTCATGCATATGTGATTAGAAGTTACCCTTAATTGCTTTTAACTTTAAAATTATTTGAATATATGTTACTATAGCCTAAGAAAAGTGTTACTACCGTTTGTAGTAACACATAACAGTAACATTTGTTTGTGTTACTATGAGTTCAAGGCTTGCTATGCTTATAACATATTGCTTTCCATGTAACACTATAGTTGTAACACTATTTTTGTGTTACTAGAATAATTATCTGTAACATATTTTTACAAAACAAGAATTTGTGTTACAAGCACACTCAGTAAACTAAATGATTGTGTTGCTATGAAATATTTTTCTAACACATTCTTACTTCTGTTACAGGTATATGTTATAAAAGCCATGTTTTGTTGTAGCGCTGTTCAAGGTGTGCGAGCGTTGCGGTTATCTTATCCTCAAGGAACAAAGAAGGATAGGTTAAGCGCAGATCAGCGAGCGACTGAATCCGTGCGATGGTTGTGCTTATCATTTTCTCTAAGCACAGCTCCAAGGGCTCGTGATTCTGCGGCGCAGTAGGGGCAGGGGAGTGGAGGAAGGCCGGTGGGGCCACCATGGCATTGGGAAAATGGAGGTTAGGCGGCGCAGGGGCGAACAACGGTGGTGGAAACTGCGAGGGCGACACGTTAGCAGCCGGAGCCGGGGCAGGAACCGGTGTTTGGTGTCGACCAGGCAGGGGCGTTCACCAGTGCGAACGACAGTCGACCGCGAGGTGTGGACGCAACGCCCACCAGAGCAGGTGCAGACTGGGAGGCGGACGACTCACCCTCACCCACCAGAGCCGATGCAGGAGCCACCGCGTCGCCGGATGCGTCCATCGTGGCCACCTCGATGGCCTTCTTCTTGGGTTTAGGTAGTCCTTGCTCGGCCTCGGACCCCCTCTTCCTCTTGCCTGCGACCGTCGCATCCTCCTCCGCTGCCGGTAATCCGGTGGGATCGGGATCGGGAAAGCCGATCATGGACTCCGGCTGGGAGTCGATGTCCAACATGCCGCCCTCCGGATCCAGTCTAGTCTGGGATCCGGACGCGTCGACATCCTTCGGGGGGTGCAGTAGGCGGAGCCGGTATGGCCGCAACCGGGAAGGGTGCCGGAGGAGGCGCCACGGCGGAAACCGCGACCGCCGTAGCCGGAGATGTGTTGAAGGCGGACGCATCACCCCCAAATAGAGGCGACGCGACCTGGGATCCTGACGCGCTGACACATCGCCCAGGTAGCTTAGGAGGCGGCGCCACGCCGGAAACCATGAGCTCGGCCTTCACGTTGCGCCGAGCTTGTTCGCTCGCCCTCTTGGCGCGCTTGCTCTTCATGGGCGAGCACGACGGCACGCCTGAACTCCTCCTACCTAGCCGGCTCGGGGAATTTCGTCCTCGCGCCAGGCCGCAACGTCTGCACGGCGGTGTCGTACGCGCAGGCGCTCTCCTCGGGTGTCTCGTAGAGGTTCCGAGCCACAGCCTACTGTCTGGCGAATTGCGGTCCTGCAGATCGACGCCCCACTTTCCACCGGGGCGCTCTGTCATTCCCTTGTAATTCCTCTCCGCTGCCTCCCCTCCCTGCACCACGGCGTTCGCCGCCACCTTCGCTGCCGCCTTCTTGGCGAATTCTAAGAAGACCCCCAGCCATCCCCGAAACCCTAGCTCCTAAAAACACTGCCGCCGCCACCGCTAGAGGGAAGATGGCTATCTGTGTTTTCCTCTACCAGAAGTGTTTAGGTTTTGGCCAAAGGGATCCATTTAAAGCCACACCAACCATCACCTCGGCTGGCGTGAGCGTTGACGTCATCATGCCGTCAACACTACGGCAAACAGGAGGTTTGCCGAGTGCCCAGGTGCAAAAATGCTTTGCCGAGTGTAACACTCGGCAAACACACTCAGCATACAAAACAACGACACGATGGCCGACAAGCGTGCACGGCGAGGTTTCCAACACCTGCAACAAAACAACGGCACCATGGCCGACAATCACTTGCATTTCAACCTCTAATCTATCTCAAACCAATTGCATTTCAACCTCTAATCTATATCAAACAATTCCATTGCAATCTCTAATCAATCTCGTCACAATTGCATTTCATAGCCTATCTCAAATCAAAAGGCAGCATGCACATCCAATCCAACCTGCTCGGGCTCGTTCGCGGACGGGGCGGAGGCTGGCTGGCGGCTGTGGAAGAGGAGGTGGCTGACCTCGGCGGCGGCGGCGTCAACGGCCTCGCCAACGTCGGTGCCGGGGCGGCGGCTGCCAGGGGCCGCGGCAGCGACGCCCTTGCCGGCGTCCGTGGGCCAAGGGCCGTGGCGGCTCCCGGTGCAGCCGGTGGGGCCGGGGCCGGCGGCGTTGGGGGCCGGGGCGCGGTAGGGGCGGGGGCGGGGGCGTTGGGGGCCGGGGCGCAGCGCGTCGAGGTGCGCTGGCTGTCGGGGCGGCGGCGTTGGGGGCCAGGGCGCGCGCGTTGGGAGTCGGTGGCAGCAGCGTCGGGGCCCGAGGCCGGTGGCGAAGCGGGGCGCGGCGGGGCCGGGGGCGGGGGCGGCGGCGAGGGCGTCATTTTGTCGAGTGCCTAGTGAAAACACTCGGCAAAAACGCCATTTTGCCGAGTGGTCAGTTTAGCACTCGGCAAAAAGGCAGTTTTGCCGAGTGTCCACGGCAGACACTCGGCAAACGTCTGACGGCCGCTTTGACGAGGTCATGTTTGACCATTTGCCAAGTGTCAGGAGTCAGCACTCGGCAAAAAAAATCAAATTTGTCGAGTGTATTAACGTTTGCCGAGTGTAACACTCAGTAAATATCCATTTTCCCTGAGTGTGGGTACTTTACCAAGTGTTGTGAAGACTACACATGGCAAAAGTCCTAATTGCCGAGTGCCCGACATATTACACTCGGCAAATTACGTGGCATTTGGCATAAAAGCGTTTTCTCGTAGTGCAAACTGCTTCAAGTATTACCATTTCTGCTTCGCCAAATTTCGATTTCGGCTGCCGTTTCTTTGCCTCTTTTGTCTGCGTCCTAAAGCGCGGCGCGCACGCTGGCTGTAGCGGTGCGGGGAAGACGACGTACTTTTTTTTTAGAAAAAGACGACGTAGCTTTTTTTTTTTTGTTGAGATCAAGACAACGTAGCTACACGAGTGCGTGAAAGGAGAGCGCGCCGGCCCACGCTTCAGTTCAGTTCGCGGCCCGCACAGCCCAGTAGCTAGCCAACAGGCACAGGTCAAAACAACCCAATAGCAGCAGCCCATCACCGTGCAACAGGCACAGGTCTGTCCGAAACCAGGTTTTTCCCCTAATAAAATAATACTAATTCAATAGAAAACTGCAAAATAGATACTTGATGGAAAATAGCAAAAATAGGTACGGTGTCTAAGTGACCGATAGGACACTAGCTAATCGGGATTGGTAGACCTATCGGTCTACCAAAATCCGATTTTTGGGAACACAATTGCCACGCCGGTTCCATATGAGGTATCGGAGTGTGCGGGTACTTATCGGCACTCCAGCACCCGATAGGACTCTGTCGGTTCGTTGTTAACCGACAGGCCCTGTGCTTTGGTGAATCGATGTCAGCTTGAAGACGTAGAAAATGAAGGAAAGCAATGTGAATGATCCGTGAAAATCGATGACAGTGCCTCGGTGGAGTAGCATGAATGCATAGATGCATAGATGCATGCACTCACCTCTTGGATTAGCATGAATGCATAGATGCATGCACTCACCGCTTGCATGCATAACATGCATGTACGGCAGTGAAATAGTGCTCTTGTGAGCCGTTGAGCATTTGGACGGCGGCTAGTTTTCTCAGATCTCTCAATCTTTTTACATTTCTCTACATACTTTGGCCCACACCAACGGTTGACAGAACAGGGTATCGGTAATGCAAGAAGCAATAGAGTGCTATCGGTCAAACAATGCCCGAGAGGTATATGGCTAATTAGAAGACCGACAAGTATCGGACCTATCGTTTATCCGAGCACCGATAAGCCACCACCCCGGTTTGCAAACTTGTCGGGCCTTGGGTGACCGACTGGATCCTATTTTGTTTACCAACTGAAGGACCCTATAAATTGCAATTATCCATTAAAATACTATTATTATTTTTTTTAGAAAAAACTGAAATCGGGAAACCTATATAGCACTCGGGTGCTGTGGAACAAACTAACACTCAAGCACGTGACACTTCCTCATTGGACAATATGGAGGGTGGGTTAGCTTTTGAAACTTAAACACATTTTCTCTCAAACCGCTAGTTCGATTTCAAATCCATTTGAACATTGATGTTACTGAGAATTAATGCTACAAAAATAAATCCCACATATTTATTAAAAAATATTTTAAATTCAGTATATTACGTTCAATATTTTTTATGGCTTGTTTCAACATTTCGTATCAGTTGTTTCAACATTTTTTAGACATGAGCGGTTGGATCAGTTCTAAAAATATATACATATATTTAAAATAACTAAATTTAATACTTTAGATATAAAATTTCAACATTTTTTATATGGTTCCAACATCTATGATAGGATGTTTCAACATTTTTTTTAAATCTTTTCAACATTTTTGACAAAAAATGTTGAATGTGTTACAAAGTTGTTGAGTCATAATTCAATTTTTAAAAACCTGAGTCAATATTTTTGAAAGAATAATTCAACATTTTTAAACCGGAGTCAACATTTTTTGTAACATGATTGAACGTTGTATTGCTTGAACGTTTTGATGTACAAAATATTGTCTACCAAGGACCTTCCCTTTTATAGCACAAAAAGGGGCACCCACAACAATCGGCTCTCTATCTACGCATTAAATGCTACTGGCTCGGCAGCATGCCTTTACAGGTTTGCACGCGGCCCGTTTGAGCGTAAGACGTGTCCTCATATTGATGCAGGCGCGGTGACGGGACGTGACCCGGCCCAACGGGCGACGTCAAACCCTGCTTCATGGTTTGTTGGCGTAATGATGCCTTACTATGTCTCTTCCCCCGCGCGTCGTCAAAAGGCATGCACCATTCCGTCAAGGCTCGTCCTGTTGCCGCCTCTTATTGACTGGTCATGGAGCGTAGGATGTCTGTCGATGTCATAATTAATGACTCCTCCCTTGGGAATAAGGCAAAAACCCTACGGGGTATGCCTCTCGCATTGGGGCGCAACGTCGATCCCTTTGGATTGATTCACATCGAGACACACTCTGGGGCGGGGCCCGTAGCATTCTCTCCCGCGAGTTAACCAAGTGGCACCGTCACGTTAACCCGCAGTCCCGAGCGGGGTGGCAAGACTCTGGGGCACGCAAGGCCGTCAACTCTTGGGCCAAACTTTCGCACTCAACCGCATCACTTATGGCCTCTCTTCTGGGCCAAAGCAGGCTTTGTAGCAGTTGATGACTGTGACACCCCAGGTGTCTCATTATATTTCCTGCAGTGCTAGAACCTAATGTTGAGTCGTCCATGTGAAAACTTCAAATTAGTCACATCAGTTAATGACCAAAATTTGAATAGAATCCAAATTGGAGTTAAATTTAAAAAGGAAGTTCAAAAATTGAACCAAACTATGTGCAACCAAGAACTTATGTGAAAGTCTTTAGTGAAATAAAATTTTAGCAAAAAGTTTGAATTAAAAATCAATTGGGAAGTGCCTTAAATAAGTCACACAAGTTTGAAATTTAAACATTTGATTTGGAACTTCAAATTTGAAATTCTGCAAGTTCTGGAGAATTGGCTAGCACCTAAGCCTTGTCCACATGTCAAACAAGTTCCCTGCAAAATTTGAGCATTTTGGAGTTCCTTTGTTATTTATTTTGATTTTTCCTAAAGGCAGTGGCATTCTTGTAAATTCTGAGACAAATTCAGCTCCTTCGTTTTCTTTTCCTTCTCGATGCATCACTGGAGAGCGCCACCTCCTGCTTGCCGCTCCAGCTCCTGGCTGCCTGCCTGTCCCTGTTGCGGTCGCCCAAATGGTCGGATGAGGATGAAAACCGAAGCCTCGCGTGCTCCTCTCTAGTCTCTCTCGGTCCTCGCTCTCTCTGGCTCACTCTCATTCTCTGCCGCCATTGCCGGCGAGCCCAAGCTCAAGCTCGTCGCCCCGCCACTCCGACGAGCCTCCACTCAAATCCAACCCACTAAACACTGCACCAAGAAACCCTACAGCTAAGCATGGCCTCCATCTCACCCATTCCTCCTTGAGTTGCAGGAATCGAACCGTTTCTTCTCCGATGCCATCCATCGAGCAATCATCGCCTCGCTCTGAAATTCCTGAAGCATGGTGAGCTGCAGTTCAATTAAATTCGCAGGTGGTTACCTTACTCCCTTGCGCATTCACCAGATCGCTTATTGGTATATTTTATCACTGAAGGCCGTCGCAGTTCAAGTTTTCCCCATCTCCACCATTGTACGCAGTCTGCAGCTATACGTCGAGTTCCACCTTCCAGCCATCTTCGTCGACGACGTGTCCTACGCCGGTCTTCTCCGCATCGCTGTGAATCCCTAGGAACAAGAAGAACATCTTCTCGTCCATTCCGTCGACCCGGCGACCTCGCCGAACCTTCGCCACCTGCCGCTACTCGTCGCCGACGACTTTCCGGCCAACTCCCCTCGACGCCGACTACCTTGGTGAGTTCGCCGTCTCGTGTTGGTCATCCTAGTGATCTCTCCTGGCCAAACGGGTGTCGAAATCCCAACTCCGGCGACCCCGCCGCCCATTTTCGGCCACTGTGTTCATCGTGACTGGGTTAAGACGACGATGGCAATTCCGTAAATACTAGTAAACTTTGAATAAACTTTGAAATTCAATATCTGAAGTTCTAGGTGTCCAAAAATAGCAAACCGAATTTTGTTGAATTCATCTTGATGAGATCTATCCTAAGAGCAGCAAGTTGATCAGTGTTCATACATGCTCTGTCCTGGAAAATTGTTAGAAGTTGAACCCTATTTAACCTTGTTTAATTCATAGTAAATGATTTACTTATCCAAAAATTGCAAAATGGGGTTTGTTGGAATCCTTGTGACATGCCCTTCACAGTGGTCTATGATGTTCATCTTGTTTCTGTAAAGAGAACTAATTATGAGTTTCTCTTTGATAAACTTGTCATCTTCTTAATAAATTATTTAGTCATCAAATAGTCTTGAGCTTGTGCAGGCGTATAGCTTAGGTGATCACCTTTCACCATGATTGTGGGTTTGACCAGAACTGTTCATCCAATTTTTATAGGATTTATTCCTTGTTGTAACCAGGTTTTGCCACTTAAAATAATTCTTTTAAGTTTAAAATAGTTAAAATAAAGTGTTAATCTGTTCAAGCATGTTAGTAATGTTAGTAAGTCACTCATGTCCAGAAATGCATTAAAAAGATTTATCATGATTTCTTTAAGTTATTTAAAGGATAATATAGCAAGATAAGATAATAATGCTTCATGGGAGTCAATGAAGGAAATACTTCAGACGAATTTTAGATTAACTTGGTTCACCAATTCAGAACCATGTACATCTTTCAAATCTGAGTGAAATCACTCTTTGCATCATACATGTCGTTGCATCTTCGATGTATTATTCAATTGACATATATCGCATTTTAGGAAACGACCACGAGGAGGATATTCAGAAGGAGTCTCTTACTGAAGAAGCTGAAATTGAAGTTACTAACCTCAGTTCAATAGAACAAGGCAAGCCCCGGTTTCATTCCAAACCCTTCTTTGCAACTTTTGATTTCTAGAGAATAAATGCTAGAGTGTCTAGGATGGTTGTGCACTTAGGTTATTGGAGTTGATTGGAAATCCACTTGCATGCTATCCCAGATGACCTATGATGTTATGTGTCTATCCTAGTAATTCGGTAGAATATCTGCTATGCTTAGTCAAAGTATTTCGTATCTATCAAGTATTGCTCTTGTGAATAAGAATTGAATCACTAAAGAGAAGATAAAGAATGAGTTTATGTTATTGTTGAGACCGGGCAGGGAGATTGCATGTGTAGGTGGCAGCAACACATGGAGGTGTTGGCTGCTGTAGCCCTGTCTGTGTCGATTAAGGACCGATTCGATGTTGGCCCTCTTGATCAAGCATTGAACAGTACCGGAGGCATACTAGTGCTATGGGAGCTAGTAAACCTATGTAGCATGTATGGTGGCATCGTTGGTTGGTACCCAGTTCACTGGTTGAAAGACACGCTGGGCGTAGTTGGGCAGGTTTAGGCCACGACGGTGGTAGGACGGCTGCCCAACTCCTTGCACTGGACCCTGCCTTGGTGTTTACTGTCTTGTGAAAGGTTGCCGTATATGACCATCTTGAGTGGTGCATATACGTCGTGTACTTCGGGTTTTTCGCCAGCTGGTGTAAATCGATTGCAGTCGCTGTCCCTCGCAGTAATGAGTACCCGCTTGTGAATTGCGCCTTCACGTAGCACACATATAAGAATGATTATGGATGATGGTTATAGTTGTTTGGAGATATACTATTATGCTATATGGATCTTGCTTATGTTACATATTTTATTGATGGTTGTTAGTAGTTATGTTCACTTATAATCTTGTTTAATAATGAAGATAAAGGATGGCTAAAATTTGATAGCAACAACTAGGAAATGTTTAAGTGCGAGTCATTTTAAATTCAGCCACCCTATTTGACCTTGTGCATAGTCTAGAGGTCTTTTGACGGGTTAGTCTTGCTGAGTAATTAGTACTCAGGCTTTGTGCCTTGTGGTTTTCAGTTAGTACAGATGTGGACCTTCCTGAAGGAGTACTCCCGTGGGACGTGCAAGTCCCCGAAGGATGGACTGCTCATTGGGAGTCAGATATGCCGCTACAGTGATGTGTGTTGCTACAGTGATAATCCGTATGGGCTCGGTTATTACTCATGTTGTACCGTGAGAGTTAGCTAGACTCTCATGTACCAAACGTGTTTTGAACTTGACGTTTACGCTTCCGCTCTTCTGTAATCTGTCCGTTGCACTCTGAACCTTTCTTGTAATATAAATAATGTAAAATGTATCGCAAGTGCTTGTATTATCTCGTGTCTGCTTAAACAGCGCCGTGGGACAAAGATCCTGTGGATCGGGCTGTCACAATGACACCTTGTCACAATGACACCTGTATACGACCTCGACTCCCTATAAATACCTGTTTCCGCTCCGGACGGATCTAAATGCTCCTCATTTCTCGCTCGTCCGTCGTCTTTCCCCTTTCCTCCCTTCCGCAACACTAGCTTCAAATTGACCATATCTTTCTTCTTTCGAAATCCCTTGTGCGCGAGTCAATCGCCCTTGTGATCTCTCGCATCGAATTCTTGTTTGATATCTTTATTGCTGAGAAAAAATGATGGTTGTGTCTTAGCATGGCTGTTTACCATAAAATGGGATCTCGACCACCTCGAATTCGAAGAAACCAAATAATAGCAAGATGGGGGAAGGTTTTGGTAGATTATTGAATCCCTCGACTTAATTATCGGTGGCGATATAAATCAGATTTCTTCTATCCATCAGGTACGTTCTTCATATCCCTTCTTCGATTTGCTTTTCACCAGAGTGAGCTCGGATCTCTACATTAAGCTTTTGGTTAGTCGATCGATTCTGGTGTTTATCCACAAGATAAATTCACATAATTATTCCTTTTTTTTTCAACACGGATTTGCTTGGTTGTTCTCTATAGTTTGCTAGATTTACACACAACTCCTGTTGGACCTGAAAACTTGGACACGGTCTGCACGATAGAGTTCGATCCTAAAAGTGTTTTGGCAGTAGTTTTTCCATTCTATGGATGTTACTAGTTTCCGTTCCTTAAGAACGGGTCAGTTTCTTGGCTTTCCATTGAAACCAGCCTGAAAACAGGCGAAGGAATGGGTATTTCCCTTTTGCAAAAAGAAAAGAAAAAGGTAATGACAACAAATACGGCGTGAGAAATGTTTGTTGCTAGTGTTTCTGTCACCCCTCCTGACGCGTGTGCTGGAGGGAATCCCCCTATTTGCCGCGTGCTCGAGGCACACGGCAAAGGGCAGAAAACAACCGGCAAAAGGTTTGCCGGGTGTAGCACCCGGCAAAAGCCACTCGGCATACTTTTATCGGCAAACAGCGCTTTGCTGGGTGCTTTGTATTGAGCACACGGCAAAGGAGATTTCGTGAAAATAAAATAAAAATCACCGCCGCGGCCGCCGTCGCCGCCTCCTCCCGGAGCCGCCGCGCCCTCCTCCCGGAGCCGCCACGCCCGCCGGACCTGCCAGCCGCTCCCCTCTCCCGGATCCTCCGTGGGCGAGGAGGAGCAGTGGGAGCCGCGGATCCGGCGTCTGCACCTCGATGCGGCCCATCTTCACCGTCGCCACCGCGAACCGCTCCTTCCACAACGTCTCGTTCACCGCGAAGCTGGCGACCAGGACCGCCATGGCCGAGTTGACGCACACCTGGTTGTCGGAGAAGAAGAGGCCCATGCCGCCAGCCCGCAGCAGCGTCGCGTACGACGGGCTCAGCCCGGCGTCCGTCACCGGCGTCGACGAGTTGCAGTCGAAGGAGGAGCAGCGGGAGCCGTCGGGAGCCAGGTTCCGGCGTCGGGGCCCCGGACCCGGCGTTGGCAGTCGCGCCACCAGGAGGAGCCCGCGCCACCGCCCGCCGCATTGGAGAAGACCGTCGGGAGCCGCGGATCCGGCGTCGGCAGTGGCGCCATCGGGAGGAGCGCCCGCCGCCACCGGGAGGGGCCCACGGCGCCCCGTCCTCCTCGGGGTGCCCCGCGCGCCAGGTGCATGTGAGAGAGAGAAAGAGAGAGAGGATGAGTAGATGAGGAGAGAAGGACGGGAGGCGATAAGGTTGTGGTGGAGAGAGAGGAAGCAGGATTTGCCGTGTGCTGTGTGCCGTGTGCCCCGGCTTTGCCGTGTGCCCCGGTTGTGTTTGCCGAGTGTAAAATAAAAAACACTTGGCAAATAAATTATTTACCTAGTGTTTTTGTTCCGAGTGTTTTTGTTTTTTACACACGGCAAATCAACTCTTTGCCTTGTGCCCGACTTATAACTCTCGGCAAACTAGTAAACACTCGGCAAAAACAGGTTTTCCCGTAGTGACGTGGCTGTGTTGTGGCTTCAGTTTCTGTCTGCGTTGGCTTCATTCGGCCCAAGTACCCAACGCGTGCTGCTGCGGCGTTTGCCAATTTTGTGAGCCGAAGATGTGTCACAGACTCACAGTCCCCCTTCTCGCACTAGGAAAAAAAAGACATATATCTGACACACAAGTTTATTACTATATATTACATTGACATGACAGGTGAATAAACACGATAAAAGAACAGGTATACATATAGTTAAGCAAATCATATATTACGGGAGCACGAATAGCTAGATGGCAAATCACTACATCAGACAGCAACATTGCATGCAGTCAATCAGCATGTGCTTCACGGTCATCGCCGGGCTGCTTCTGGTGGCGCATGTGACATCCTGGCACTGGGCTTAATAGATTGATAGAATACTCATATCAACAAGTTGCAACTTTTTTTTTCTGAAAGCTCATCTCGAAAGAACTCTGAGGTTAAGCGTGCTTGCTCTGGAGCAATTTAGGGATGGGTGACCGACCGAGAGGAGCGCATTCACCGGGAGGAAGGAGCGCACCATGTCGGACAGCGGCAGAGGCCTCTGCGCGGCAGGGAGCAGGTCGTGGAGCGGGCGCGAGCTGGGGACGGCCAACTGGCACGTCGACAGCGCGCTGCGCGGGGATCCGGTCGGAGCTCGCTGATTCCATCCCTCCCCCGCGCCGGCCGCCTCTAGCTACACACACAGAGAGCGCTCACTGCAGATGTACAGACTACAGACTCGGGCGCACGGTGCCTGCGGCGCGCTGCGGGCCAGTTTATAGTGCGGACTTCACGTCATCGCGTGTCGACCCAGCGACCGTCAGCCGTCACTCCACTCCACGTCTCCACCGTCATCTCGGCGCTTCCCCGCGGCGTTTTGAT
Organism: Eragrostis nindensis; assembly: GCA_012490785.1. Lineage (NCBI taxonomy): Eukaryota > Viridiplantae > Streptophyta > Magnoliopsida > Poales > Poaceae > Eragrostis > Eragrostis nindensis. The sequence goes on along the minus strand of JAAXCT010001150.1, from coordinate 110,174 downwards.
GCGGGCGTTACCGTGGCCGCGTGAAGGTTTCATGCGCATTTCGTAGGGAAGGATTCAAGTGAAAACAGTAGGGAAACAAGAGCTCCCTAGGACTTCCATTTACTTCCTAGGGAAACAAGAGCTTCCTAGGGAAAAAAGATACGGATCTCTACCATCACCATTGTTAGTTTTCTATTCCACGTCTCTAGCAACGTCACCAACCCCCACAACCTACACTACGGGAAAACCTGTTTTTGCCGAGTGTTTCCTAGTTTGCCGAGAGCTATAAATCGGGCACACGGCAAAGAGTTGATTTGCCGTGTGTAAAAAAAAACACTCGGAAAAAACACCCAGTAAATAATTTATTTGCGGAGTGCTTTTTATTTTACACTCATCAAACACAGCCAGGGCACACGGCACACGTCACACAGCACACGGCGAATCCTTATCTCTCTCTCCACCACACCTTATCGCCTCCCGTCCTTCTCCTCATCCACTCTCTCTCTCTCTCTCTCTCTCTCTCTCTCTCTCTCTCTCTCTCTCTCTCGCATGTACCTGCAGGCGCGCGCGGGGCACCCCGAGAAGGACGGCGGCGGCGTGGGCTCCTCCCAGTGGTGGTGGGCGGCGGCGCGGGCTCCTCATGGTGGCGCGACTGCTGATGCCGGATCCGGGGCCCCGACGCCAGATCCGCGGCTCCCGACGGTCTTCTCTGAAGCGGCGGGCGGCGGCGCGGGCTCCTCATGGTGGCGCGACTGCCGACGCCGGATCCGTGGCTCCCGACGGCTCCCACTGCTCCTCCTTCGTCGGCAACTTGTCGACGCCGGTGACGGACGCCGGGCTGAGCCCGTCGTATGTGGCGCTGCTGCGGGCCAGCGGCATGGGCCTCTTCTTCTCCGACAACCAGCTGTGCATCGACCCGGCCATGGTGGCCCTGGTTGTCAGCTTCGCGGCGAACGAGACGCTGTGGAAGGAGCGGTTCGCGGCGGCGATGGTGAAGATGGGCCGCATCGAGGTGCAGACGCCAGATTCGCAGCTCCCACTGCTCCTCCTCGCCCGCGGAGGATCCGGGAGAAGGAAGCGGCGGGCAGCTCCGGCGGGCGCGACGGCTCCGGGAGGAGAGCGCGGCGGGCAGCTCCGGCGGGCGCGGTGGCTCCGGGAGGAGGCGGCGACGGCGGCTGTGACATGGCGGCAGTGATTTTTTTTTAATTTTCACGAAATCTCCTTTGCCGTGTGCTCGATGCAAAGCACCCGGCAAAGTGCTGTTTGCCGATAGAAGTATGCTGAGTGGCCTTTGCCGGGTGCTACACCCGGCAAACCTTTCGTCGGGTGTTTTCTGCCCTTTGCCGTGTGCTTTGAGCACACGGCAAAGAGGGGGATTCCGGTAGTGCTATATTCAACCCTTTTTACACCGCTGCAAAATATGACCATAACAAGAAAAGGGTTGAATATGGGCGAATATGGGTAAACAATGTAGGAGTGAGCTTTATGATATAAGAGAGGGTGTTGGGTGCTAGGGCTAGGATTTGCGAAGATTGCGAATGCACATGCTTTTGTGTTACTCAACTAGTGTGAAACGGTAAGCTTAAAAGCGTGTGTCGGCCTTCCAAGTGGAGCCACGAGTGTGACATTGATTTTGTGTCCTTATACGGACTTTCCGGCTCCGAGCAAACCCCAATAATCTCCCCCGTCGCCTGCCGCCTTTCCCCCTTCCTCGTCTCAGCAACCCTAGCCTGAAATCGACCACACTCACGCCGACAACGGGGATGATCCCCACGGGGACTAGATCCCCATCCCCGCCCTACCAGAAATGATCCCCAACTCCGCCCCGCCCCCGTTAAGCATATCGGAGCGAAAACGATATGCATCTAATCTCCGTGGGGAGCGTCGGCGCGAGTGCGAGGGCATCCCTCCGGCGTGGCATCACCAGCGATCAGAAGAGGGCGGCACCCCGACGGGGCGAGGTGCGAGAGCAGGCGGCAACACACGTGATTGGTGGCGGCGCGATGCACGGGAGGGGGAGCAGCGGCTCGGGCGACGGCGCAGGCACAGGCAGTGGCTGGAGGATTAGAGAGAGAGAGGAGAGGGAGAGAGAGAGAGAGAGAGAGAGAGAGAGAGAGAGAGAGAGAGAGAGAGAGAGAGAGAGAGAGAGAGAGAGAGAGAGGAGACAGGCGGCCGGTCGAGTTGGGAATGGGGAAGGGAGGAAGTGAGCTTTGCTGGCTTAGGATTTGGGGGGTACCTGGTTAGAAGTGGGCCTGTTGGGCTCTAATTGTTTTGCTCGGTCTCCACGGCACCCTGCGAGGGAAATTCAACCCCCAGCCCTAACCCGCTAGTGTTTCGGGGCCCGCCCAGTTAGTCCCGAGGGGGAAAACGCCCTCCATCCCCGTCCCCTTCGGGTCGGAGCCCCGCGGGGACCTGCCTCCACGGGGAAAGTTGCTGGGCTGGGACCATACCCTTCTTCTTTCGTTATCCTTGTGTGCGTGAGTCAATCGCTCTTGTGATATCTCACATCGAATTATTGTTTCTTATCTCTGTTGCCGAGTAACAGGGATGGCGGTGTCTTCTCCGAGTATGGTTGTTTACCATAGAAGGGGACTCGACCACCTCGAATTCGAAGAAACCAAATAATAGCGAGATGCGGGAAGGTTGTGGTGGATTATCGAATCCGTTCACTTATCGGCACCGACATACATCAGATCTTATATCCATCAGGTAAGAGGTTCTTCCTATCCCTTTTTTCTACTTGTACTAGAGTGAGCTAGGTCGGATTTCTACATCAAAGCTTTTGGTTAGTCGATCGATTCATTTGCGTTCTTCCAAATAAATTCTCGTAATTGTTCCTGTTTTTTCTCAATACGGATTTGCTTTGCTTGTTCTCTTTAGAGCATCTCCAAGAGAGCCCCATAAACCTCCCTTAAATCAAATATTGGGATCCAATCAAAAAAACCACCCCAGTTTTTTCATAGCCACTAAATTTCTCTATTTGTAACTAGAATTCTTCATATCTTCTTTTTGCTATAGAATTAATGTTTTTGTGGCCCCAAATGCTGACGTGGCCCAATCAAAAGTGTTTTAATCCATTTTTAGGGGAGGACTATTGGAGGAGGAGAGAAAAATTGCTCCTCGTAATTTTTTGTTGCTCTCCAAAACAAGTTTATGGGGACATTTTTATGAGAGTCTCTTGGAGATGCTCTTAGTTTGCTAGATTTACACACTTCTGTTTGGATTTGAATACTAGGACATTGCACGATGAAGTTCCTAAAAAGTTTTGGCAGTTTTTACAATTCAAGTGGTGTTACTAGTGTTTTCCGTTCTCAGTTACTAGTGCTTTCTGGGTTCCGCTCACGAGGTAGTGTTGTGGCTTCAGTTTCTACCAAGCCACGGAGGAAGGAGACGACCGGACGACGGGACGGCGTGGACTGCGTCCCTGCGTTTTCATTAGGCCGTGCTCAACGTGTTTTGCGTTTCTGCCGTCCCTCCACCGCCCTCAGGATTTTTTGCACCTGGAGCATCTAGTGGTTGAGATTTGTGTAAAAGAGAGTGAGACGGCTACGATTCAACAGCTGGCGTCATCTTCTTCTTTGCTCTGTTGCCCGCGTGCTGCCGCGCTCGCTCGCCTCCGCGCCCGCGTGTCTGCGGCGCTGCCGGCCGCCCCGCTATCGCGCCGCCTAGACCCCGCTTGCCGCGCCATCTTCGTTCCGCCGCGGCCCCTCTAGCGCCGCTGCAGCTCTGATGTGTACCTTCCCTGCCTTCCTGCTCGCTGCCCACCAATCCACGGTGGTGATGGCGTTCCACCAACCTGAGCGAATCTCTTGTTCGAAGCAATAAAATCAAATGTTCCAGCAATTGAGAAATTTGTTGCGAGAAAGAAAAAAGCTAATGTTCTTTTTTTTAAAACAATCAACGGGGGATATTTTCCAACCTGAATTTCATTCAAAAGCTCACACCAGAGGCATGAAATTAGAGTCACACAACAGAGTTGCAATGCTTGAGATATGAAGTCCAAGCCATTACAAACTGACGTTGACGCCGATTACAACGGTGGCTCCATAGCTTAATGACGATGATAACCGAGTTAATTACACGAAATGGAGAGAAAGGTCTTCCTTGAAAGATATGGTGGTTACGACCTTCCCAAGTTTTTCATAGTAGAATCATCAGAATAGAGGGCCGGACAGTAGCTGTGCCGTGGACCCTTGCCGGGAGATGTAGAGACGAAAGTTCCTGGAGTGAAGTGTGGCAGCTTGATGATAGGCTGCCACCGCCTCGCACCCTTTCTAATTGTTTCGATATTCTAGAGCAATACCGGAAAATTTGTTCAGCGCCACCGCCCGCACCCGTGCCTACGCGCCGCGCGCCAGCTCGGCTTGGACGGAGCTGTAGCCTGAAATTGATCAAACCTTTCTTCTTTTCTTATCCTTTTTTTTTTTGCGAATGTTCTTTTCTTATCCTTGTGTGCACGAGTCAATCACTCTTGTCTAGCATATCGAGTTCTTGTTCCTTATCTATATTGCAGAGAAATAGGGATTGCGGTGTCTTCTTTGAGTAGGGGATCTCGACCACCTCAAATTCGAAAAAAAAGCAAATACTAGCGAGATGCGGGGAGGTTACAGAGGATTATATGGAATCCCTTGACTTATTGGCATCAACATAATACATCAGATCTTCTATCAATCAAGTAAGAGATTCTTCCGATCCCTTTTTTTTATTTACTATCCCAGAGTGACGTCGGATTTCTACATCAAGCTTTTGGTTAGTCGATCGATTCTTGCATTTATCCACCAAATAAAAATTCTCGTAATTATTAGTTCTTTTTTTCTCAGTGCGGATTTGCTGGACTACAAACAGCGCCTGTTTGGATCTGAGAACTAGGACAATACAACATGATAGAGTTCCTAAAAAGGGAAAAAAATAGTTTTGGCACTTTTCCTGTTTCCATATGAGAACTTGCTGGACACGTACTACTACACAATAGAGTTCCTTAAAAATGTTTTGGCAGTTTTACCCTTTAAGGGATGTTATTAGCGTTTTTTTTTCAGTAAACGGGTTCAGTTCCTTGTTTTTTCAAACCAGCCTGATTTAAATGAATGGGTATTCCCCTCCTGTATAGATCGCACACTTTTATTCCCCTCCTGCCGAAGAAAGGTTATCGATTGTTAGCAAATAAATGTCTGTTTTTTAAAAAATAATAAGTGGCTGCTAAAATAAACAGTGGATTGCTAGTCATAAATCGCAAGGAACAAATAATGATAACATATTTCTGCAAAAAAAAAGGTAATGATCAAATATGGTGTGAAAATGTTAAATGTTTCTGTGAACGTTTCTGCCATCCCTCCTTGCGCGCAGCGAGGTGGTGCTGTGGTGGCTTCTGTTTCCGCGAATGGACTAAGGAAGGGGACGAGTGGAGGAGTGATGCGCGCGGGGTGGCTTGTGTGCTGCGTGCTTACGTTGGCTTCATTTGGCCTTTGCCAATTTTGCGAGCCAAAGGATGTGTCAGCGTGATCTGCTGCAGATGGTTGAACTGCCTTGATTCTTCTAATCCCCACGTTTTTTGTGCCACAATGATAACCTGACAAGTCTCTAACCACTGCAAAGTGAATTTGCTCGAAATAAAAAACAAACAAACAAAAGACGCAATGGTTGTCTACAAGCAAGTCTCTTGATTTAAATATGCATTCATGCTTGTGGCCTGACGCTAAGAAAAGAAAGGAACAGTGTTTAACTTTTACATACGCAGACACCGGTCAGGTGACTCGGCAAACGATAGAAGCTGTCGAGGCAACTTTTTGCCATGATAGGTCACAATAGGGTTGTTTATTTTAGTATTTTACAGTTTGTATAAATAAATCGATGTGTAGGACAATTTTGTTAGTTAAAAAGGTTGTTCAAACATTACCAGCGAAAAACCAAAGTAAATATTATGTTATAAAATAGACACAGGCTGCCAGGCTCTTATATAGATTCTTATTCTTAAATAGGGTCTAGAACCCTATGTATAGTTGCAGCCTTCAACTCTTTCGTGACAATGATACTTAATATGATAACTTATGTGGAAACCCATGATCTTTATCGGTGGGTGGTTAGGCCCGTATGACAATGATAGGTTGAACATGTAAATGGGCTTAATGGCCCGTTTTAGATACAAGAGCGTTCATCAAAGGTAGAATTATTGTTGACTCTTCACCTCATCTAACAGCCAGCCTAGGAGTTCACAATGTCTCTAAATTAATGATTGGCCTCTCATGTCAGCACCAGAGACGGTCTATTAGGAGAGCTAGCTACTTTTTTTTCCCTCTTCTTCTCTCCTTCATGTTGGACAAAATCCTAAGTGGGCTGACTCTTAGCTCCCCTTTGAGGATGCTCTAAGTATTCAGACAAGACATTAATTGATCATATTTTATCATATGTCTTATAAACTTTCTTTCAATTAGTTGATGATGTTAGAACAACTCTTTTACATAGAAACGAATACATAAAATTATCGTAACATCATTGTTTAAAAGTTGGAGTGCGTAACTTATACAAGCTGCTGTAAAATGCTATTAGTAACTTATACATGCTCAATCCCTTTGTATTTTGGTTTCCATCGAGTTCAATTTTCTGTGGTTGGAGACTTGTCGGGTTGTCATCGTGGCAAGAAAACCAGAAGAGCAATGGAAGGATCCAAAGCAGCCCACTATTCCAGAAGATCACCGTGACACATAATGTTTTGACTCGCGATATTGGCAAAGACCTGCACGCGGCACGTAGGCATCGGACATTCGGACGCAACGCACCTTCATGGCTCATATGCTATCCTGCGTGCATCACTGATTCATTGCCACCCCCACCCCCACCCCCTCGTCCCCTTGCCCGGTGGCTTTGTAAAAATCGAAGTCACCGCGTTGTCATCGTGCATGTCGGGAGGACGACAGAATGCTCGCATGAAACATTTTCACTCCGCAGTTGATCGTTATCCTTTTATTTTTCTTTTGCGGAAATATGCAATCGTTATCTGTTGCTTCCGAATTGTCACTAGCAGTCCAACGTTATTTTAGCACCAAATTATTTTTTAACAAAAGCAGGCATTCATTAGGTAGCAATTTATATCATTTCTTTCTTTAGCAGGACGGGGATAAATGTGAGAAATCTGTACTGGGGAGGAAGAGACGAAACGGACTGCTAACCCGTTCCTTTAGATCAGGCAGGTTTCAATGAAAAGCAGAGAAACTGAACCCGTTCTTAAGAAAGGAAACGTTAGTAACTCGTTTCAGGATGATTTCAGCAAAACTGCCAATACTTTTTGTAGGAACTCTCGTGGAAAAAGTGTCCCAGTTTTTCGATAGAAACAAATCTAGCAAGAACGGAAATCCTCTGTCGTCCTAGTATCGAAGGCATAGCTTGCTATTGGGTTTTCTCGCAAAAAATAAAATAATCTTGCTATTGGTTTTACAATGAACCGTCGCGAACTGCATACAGTAGTAGGCAAGCAATGGTCCAATAAGCATAGCAATGTTGCAACGATGAATTGCAAGCGTCGAGCTCACCATGGCCCTGGTTTCCAACTCACTATGAATCAGTTTGTTAGAGCAAGCCCATAGTGGTCGTATAGCCAAGTATGTCAGACTTTTAGCTCATGGGGGGGGGGGGGGGGGGGGGGGTGGGGGGGGGGGGGTGGGGGGGGGGGGGGGGGGGGGGGGGGGGTGGGGTGGGGGGTGGGGGGGGGGGGAAGTAAGAGAGAGAAGGCAGCTTGTTGCTACAATTTGCGCCGATCGCATAGTCTGTTCGTGTGATGAACGGTGGGCCCAGCAACGAGAAGTTAAGATAAACTAGTTGCATGCTTGTCTATTTGGTTGGTTATCAGACAAGTACTTGGCTAAACTATTGAGTTTTTTTTTTGGGAGGCTCAACCATTGAGCTTGCTCTTATCTAGATTTGTGTTGCAGTACTTCCTTAGAAATGGCGAATAGCCTGGTTTTCTTTCCTTTTTGTACATAACATAAAAAAACCGACCGAATGGGAAGCAGCCGAGCAGGCACGATCGGACGGTGCGCGATCCACCACAGCCAAAGGAACTAGAGCCTCTCTGGCACGTCTGCACCGGCACTGACCCCGCGAGTCGCGCGGCCGCTCAACCAAGCCGCGGCGAGCAGCGGCGCCACGCGCGCCGGCGGCCATTCCAGCGACCGACCGCCGCGGACGCCTACGCCAGTAAAGGCCTCCGGCACGAAGAGCTTAGCTGCAGCGGGAGCGATGCTGGAAGGGATGGGATCGTTGGGTTGGAAGCACGCCGCGTGTTCGTGCAAATGCTCGCGAAGGCACTGCCGTGAGAAAGTAAATCCTGGTGCTATTTGTCGCTGATTCTGTATCTGTGACGCTCTCTTTTAGCTACTGCAGTGCATTCTGGTCAATGGCATTCAGACTGAACTGGCGAAACGATGTAGTCTGCTGCTTAGTGCACAGCAGGAACTTTGTAAGTCCTCTTGCCTTGATGGTTGACGACTATGCTTACTTTACAGCAGTGACATAGGTTCTTGCATATGCATACGGTTTATCTCCCCTACCGTCGGAGTGACAGAATTTCAGCTTTCCCATATGGATCGGTTTGGTCTTTTAGTGTCAATTTAGGTATTCTCTTAAAAAGACCACATTCTGAAGCTCCCCTTTTTTTTGTCAAAGGGATACTTTAGTTTTTGTACACTTAGCATGTCGTGCGCATGCTGAATTGATGAATATTGACGACGTGCATGTGGGACACTTCGATTTCATGCTCTGCTGATGCTACCCAGAAGATGCTCGTTGCCTCAAATTTCAAACACATTCCTTTTCGTCGACAACACTCCTAGTAGTCATGAACAGAATTCAGAATCACAGAATTGTTGTGAAGTGAGGTGCACAGCATGTTCACTTCTGATCATCAAGATGGCATGACTGATGTTGTGACAATTAGTTCTACTTGTTTCACCTGAATCACTAATGGTTCTCTTTTACTCCGTTTTGGGTGGGAATCTACGGTAATATTTTATTCTGCCTCATGCTTATGCTTCTGTGAGAGAAAGACTAGCCAAGTAGAGCAGGAACTCCCATGTACAGAACAACCTATTCTATAAATTAGCACTCCTTACAGATCATTGTTGGAGCTCGGAATCTGGTCACCTTCAGAGATCCATCTCTACTAGTATTGTTGCTGTACTCCTTGTCTTGAACATACTTTATGTCAAGAACCCCAACACGCAGCACATCACTATTCGGTTTGTGTTGACACTATTCTTCTGCACCCTGCATATTCTTGGAGACACCAATTCATTGTAAACATCTGGTAGTACATGGTTTGATACAAGGAGATGATTTAGTCCTAATGCAAAAATTATAGCTCTCGTCAAACTAGATGGCTGGCGATCTGTATCTTATCAGCTTTTTGATTCTTTTCATTGGCTTTAACCCCATAAGTCTCGTGTGGAGAAATCACAATGTTGGTGATATGGGAGACCATGATACACAAACATAAGCTCTACAAGCTTTTGCTTCCTTTTGCTCATATTGACATGATGAGCATCATTTAAACCTATGAATTTATTAATCAGTCCCTCATTTGCCATCCTATATGTCACAACCGTAAACAAAACTTATCTCTGAAAATATTTTTGCCTTATACTGTACTCAAGAGTATCAGTATTGTTATGTCCTTGAACTAATCCACCAATTTTCTACTCACATGATAAGATAAAAAAAGTTTACAGCTGATGTCATTTTTTTTTTGAAGGAATATACAGCAAGGGGAAGCGATGCTCACATATCTTACTCTACAGCATCAGCTTCCACATAATTATGTGTCCCGGTCATAATACATTGTCTGAGCGCAGTGGGGGCATCTCCTACTGTTTCCCCGTCAAAAAAAAATATATGTCTTATGCGCCAACAATATCGCCCTGGCACTATATCTTTCAACATATTTTCATATTGTGGGAAATATCGTATTTGAAAATATTTAATATACTTCTTTATCCATAGCAAACATTGTAGCTAGGCAGTGTCTATCACATTCTTGTCACACCCCAGTCATCTTGTAAGCACCTTTTTTTTTTCTGACAACTGCGAGGTCAACATAGTGCTTGTGTATTTTTCACTCTGCCTTATTAAATCAAGTAAGCGCAGCAGTTGTCGTCTGCGTAATTTTGTACACTTTATAGCTTGAAGGGAGAAAACATACCTGAGAATTAGTTGAGACACATGGCCATGCAGCAGCGATTTTTCTTCAACAAAGAGTAATGGACAGAGATATGGAACAGCAATTTTCTTCACTGAAGACTCATGGCCATGTCGTCTGCTAGCACGCCGGGTCTGGCCATGCTTTCATCGTCCAGCAGCTTGAAGGCAATGGGAACAGCAGCTTGAATGCGGCGTAGCTGTTGGGCCCCATCATGAAGACGAGGTTGAGTCAGGCCTCCTCCCGCGTGAAGCTAGCTGAGGCTCCTCCTACGACTACGTCTTCGCCGCCGTGTCGAGCACCTTCGCCGCGGTAACGAATACACGTATTTGTAGAACGCCTTGTAGCCTTTGCTTATATGACGGGAGAATGGGGAGAGCATGAGGAGCAGCCACTTGCCGGCGCTGGTGGCCGCTCACCGAGGATCCGCGACGTCGTTGAGCTTGTCACCGAGCCGCCTCCGCCGGCGGCCGTGGTGAGCCGCGCGTCGTCGACGCCGTCGAGGAGGTTCTTGCTGAGGACATTCGCTGATAATTGAGTACTTAATAGGCTCCGATTCATGTTCCGGGAGAAAACATTTCTCTTCTATATATCTTCCCATTGAAATGGTTTCCATGGTTCGTTTGTCTGAGTTGGAGGACAAGTCGAACATGTACATAGACTAGATTTTTAGCACCAAATCGGCGCCTACCAACCAAGGAATGTCTTGCCTACAGCAAAGGTCAGGGTACTTAATAGGCAAGGGAACCCAGCCCTCGTCAAGGAAGCCAGCGATTTGTACAGCTTAAGTATAAAAGGGTAGGGCTGGGGATTCAAGAACTCATCAGCAGGGAAAGACCTGAAGAAATCGGAGTTCGTCAACGAGTCCTCCAGTGCGAGGTCACCATGACAAATGTTAGGGAGGATTATGGTCTTATACATGGTCTTTATTGATCCAAATACATTGTTGCCCGCGATGCCACAGGCGCAGGAGTTTGACATTCAGCTGCTTACCAGTCTTTCCTTTGTTGGAAAATAGTCATGTTTTCTAAATTCCTCAATTTTACCTGCGCATCAACAAATAGTTTTTAGACACCTAAATCGAATGGCCGGTCCTCGCGTCTCGGCTCACCACCGGTGGTCACGGGGTGTGACATAACTTTAATTATGGTTAATTAGGCCCTGCAGCATTATCATGAGCTCAAATCATCTGTTAACTAGGCATGCACTACATATTATCAGAAAATTTTTCAAATTAGGAACTTACCGTTCGGGCACCGATCTTTTTCAATTGAAGAACAGTTTATATTTCTGAATTTTGTTTTTGCCTTATTTCAAAATTGGAATTAAAATTGCATTAGAAATTATCTGAGTTTTTGTACAGTCCTAATGACTATGTGACCAACATTCACATTGTCGCAGTATAGGCAGAGATGCACCAGCAAACCCTTTGGCTTTGGATAGTTCGGCCGCGTGGGTCCAGCATCGTTTACGTGTTCGGCTCGATTCCGTTTAGGGTGTGCCGATTCGGGGAAGGAAGCGATATTTGGGGAAAGAATCGTTATGGAACACGAGACAAACACCAGCGCCCATACTATATATAAGTAAAGTACACAATACACTCGATCTAGACGTTCCTTGTGTTTCCAGTCCTATAAGATAGGGCCGCAGTTTTTTCTCCCTGTTTCTCCCTCCTCATATGCCGCCAAGGTGATCTTGCGCCAGATTGAAGATCGACCAACCTTGTCAAAAGCATATCTGAGCCATGAGCCAGCCTCCCGGCCACGGCGAAAGCGCCGACTTGTTGGAGGACTACGTCTTCGTCGACGGCCCATCGCACTCCTCGACCGTCACCTGCAAGGCGGTGAAGGGGTTCCACGTGCTCAGGATCCAAGGCTACTCGATCCTAAGGCAGCTGAGAAGGAAGCGCGTGGACTAGCCGGCCTTCGACGTCGGCGGCCACCGCTGGCGTCTGCAGCTGTACCCTAACGGTGACAGCGATGACGAAGATGATGACAACCCTGGATGCAGCGACGAGGTCCTCGAAGATCACGTTGGCCTCTACCTGCTTCGCGTCGACAGCGACAGCGACATCAACAACGAAGCCGTCTTCGCCAAGTACGAGTAAGTTTGCTTGATCAACAGGGTAACCCGGGGGATTGCATCAAAACCAAATCGTGGCGCAGGTTCCAGCAAGCAGTGGCATGGGGCAAGGAAGATTGGATGAGGCGGGAAGTACTAGAGAAGCCAGAGTACCTCAAGGACGACAGCTTCGCCGTCCGGTGTGATGTGGAGGTCGCAGTTGTTACACACTGCCGTGATGATATATAGGTCCTGATTTTAGTTGCGAACTAAAGCTGAAGCCAGGACGTACTTACAACTAGCTAGCATGGGTTGCTTTTGTCATACGTATATCTATCTTTTTGGGTTATAATAAAGCTGCATGTTACATGCGAAATTACAAGTCACTTTACTAATGTTAAGGAGCGTCATGTTACTAAAGCAGAGCTACAATTAAATCTGTTCTTCTTATACTAGTAGGTATATATATAGGTGCTTGCAGTGTTTTGTCTCGAATTGTTGTCTCGAGCACCAGCATTATGTTTTTTTTATATAAGAAAACGTTCTCAACAAAATCTGAAGCTAGGACGGCCACCTAATTAACTAGCTAGGGTTATACTACTTAGTTCATCATATGTATTTTCTCCAATACCATAACAATAAGAGAAATCTATATTTTGATATTTTCATTATAATATATAATAATCTCGTAGTAAACATTTGTGCCCAATATGACAGGATATCCGTAGTCAAAAACTCCCAAGTCCTGGCAGAGTAATGCTAGACTGTCTTTTGCCCTCTGAACTTGCCTAATCTTGCTGAGGCGGCCAGCCGTTGATCAGACACTGCAGATAAACTGGATCACTTATAACTAGTATGGCTGCTCGCGCATTTTGTTCGGCTAGAGTTGATTATTTTCACAATGATAATAGTATAAAATTTATAACTTATATGTACACGAAGGAGCTGTCCGCGAACCGGTAGAGCCAGGCGCACAGGTCCGCCGCCGCCACGGCCGTCTCCCCGCCGCGGTCGCTCGCGGCGTCGGCCTCCGGCGCCACCGGTCCCACCGCGCGCACGCGCCTATAGCCCAAATCCGCGAGCAGCTTGCCGAGATACCGCTCCTCGAGCCGCCGGAACGTGTTGGACACGAACTTGGAGCTCTCCAGGTTCCACAGGAAGTTCTGCCTCACCGCCTCGGAGATCTCATCGCCGTCCTTGTACGCCCGGTACTGCACCGACAGCTGCCACCACGGGTACGCCGGGGCGCCCAGGAGGTCGGGGAAGCGGATCGGGCTCTCGTCGCCGCCCTCATCCTCGTGCCTCGGCATCCGGCGGAACAATGAGTGGAGCACGGCCGCGCCGTACGCTCCAGATGGGGAGAAAACGATGCCTTTGATGCAGAGCTCGGCCGCCATCGGCTGCGCCCACCCGCAGGAGTGGTCGGCGAGCATGGCAACGACGCGGTCGTCGAGGCATCCGACCGGGCGCGGACCCACGAGCCGAGCGGCCCGCGGAGCCCCGCGAAGGCGACGGTGAGCGCGGCGAAGAGCGTGGGCGGCAGGTTCTTGACGCTCTCGATGCCGGAGGGTAGGGCTCAGGGCGGGGTGGGAAGGGAATGGGAGGGTGAGCGCGCGGACGGCGCCGTCGGGGTGCGCGGCCAGGAGCGGCGCGAGGAGCGGGGCGGTGGCAGGCGTGACGGCGACTGTGACGCGCACACCGCGGGAGTAATAAACTTTTATATGCTCTCTCCTACGGTCGCATCCCTCGCATGCTCGTAATGATGCTCAACTAGTTATCGCCTTGGATTGTTGTCCGACTCACTTGTTCCTCTAGTACACTTATGCCAACTCATTATCCATCCCGCCTGCTTGTCACTCACTCCGGCAAGGGTTACTACCTTCACGCGTCACCTTCCCCCTCGCCTTCCTACTTGTACGTTGGTCATCTTGTTGTTCAGATTGCCTGCTCGTCACCCTCTCGTTCAAGGCTCTTCCCGTCCTCCTTTCTAACTTTTTTTTCGGTTCTCTCACTCATCCTTATTCTACCATCGTCATAGTTTGTTTTTCTGCTTGCCTATTCATCACGTTATAATTTAGATATTTTAGACTCATAATGGTATGGTGGAAAAATTAGAAAGAAGAATTAAGAATATTTTTGAATAAGAATGAAGGTCAAACGTAACTCAAAAAGTCAACGGCGTCAATAATTTAAAACCGGAAGGAGTAGATTGTTGTATACCAATCGATTGAGTTGTTGACCAGTGAGGGCATTGTCTGAAACTATTTCTACATATTTTGGGTTTAACTGGCAGTGCATGTTATTTTTTGAGCATGTGAAAGCTATTGGATCGATCTGATGTTGAATTATACTGCCCCAACCACCAAGTGAGAGAACTACTTCGAAAAAAATGAAGGCATTGCAAGCATTATATGTCATCTTACTGTAACGCCCAGAATAGGAAGGAGAGTATCAACTGTCCAGAACATTCAAGATTCATATGAACTTTTTATCATAATAAAAATACCCAGATTGAATGTGGTCTATTTTTTTTAGCCACTAACGGGCTACTAGTAGCCAAGCCAAACAAGCCGCCTACCAGTCCAGGTGCAGCCACCGGCATCTACTGTTCATCTTCAATCTCCAGCTCCTCACATTCTTGCGCCCGTCGACCTCTACCTCTACCCCCACCCTGTCGCCCGCCAGCCGCGCTCCTCCGCCCCTTGCTGCCCGCCCCACCCGGCCCCTCCCCCGCCTCCCGCAGCCGCCCCTCGCCCCCGCAGCCGCGCGCCCCGCCTCGCCGCGCGCGAATCGCCGCTGCCGCCGCACAAGGCCCGCCCGCCGCTAACTTGTCCGGTGAATCTCCCTCACCGCAGCACGCCCACCGCCCCTCCCCCACCCCCCCCCCCCCCCACCACCACCACCCTAACCACCCTAAGTCGGCGTCCTCACCACCGCCTGCCTCCATCACCGGCGGTTGGCTGCGTCACGTTGCCCGCACGCCCCCCTCCTCCGGCCTCCGCGTCGTGGTCGTTGGCTTGACGGAGCCAGCTACCACTAGCCGATTAGGCTTTTCCATTTTTTTTACCCTCAATGTACTACATATGTACAAGTATGAAATTTTGAACAACTAACAACCATACATATAAATCATAGTATTTAAATACTATGATTATCAATGCATCCGCAATTACCTTTACTCTGGAAACAGAATAATGCAAAGCGAATACACTATCTCAAAATACAACGGTAGCTGCAACTGATTTAACAATATACTCCCTCCTATTCTTTTACTGATGTCGTTAGTAAGCAAATCTTAGAGAATAGGAGGGAGTAGTACTTAACATATCAGGACTTTCAACACAGATGTAGTACAACATTGTACCAAATACCTCAAATAAATCCCAACAACATGTTCACCCTAAACCGACATGCACACTGCAACAAGTTCAACACGAACACCGAACGGACCAAAAGAAAGGAGCTGAATCAAACCTAGCTATCGCTAAGCTAGCTTCAACAAATCCCTAGTTGGAGCTTTTATTTAGACAAATTGAGCAGTGTCTCAAAAGAATGGCGCCTCTGTGGATATGCTTGCTTTCGTGGCCTTTTGCGTAAGTTGTTCACACCAGGCGGAATCACCATTGGGGGCGCCTCAACTCGCTCAGGTGGAATCACCATTAGCGGTGCCTCAACTGGCTCAGGTAGAATCACCACCGATGGTGCCTCAATTGGCTCAGGTGGAATCACCACCCACGGTGCCTCAACTGGCTCAGGCCGAATCACCACCGGCGGTGCCTCAACTTGCTCAGGCCGAACCACCACTGGCGGTGCCTCAACAAGCTCAAGCAGAGTCACCACCGGCGGTGCCTCAATAGGCAGTTCAGACACTAGATGCTCCCCAGCCTCTAGTGGTTGCAAACATATTCATTGGGAGGTTCTTGTATCGACGCTCAGCTTCGGGTCCTGAATAGTCCTCTGTGACACATCTGCCTTCCCCTGAAATATATTTAAAAAAAACTAAGAACCAAACTATTGAAATAATACCCTCATTAGACATAGATATTCTTGGTATATATCCAGACAAGAAAAAGAGTCAAATAAAGGATAGGATATTTTCCTATGTCAAATAAAAAAGAGCAGTCCGAGCGGACCGGCATATTCAGGACCATACGGATTGCAACAATAGATGTCACATACAACTAGAAAACTAGGGATTTTGGCGTTCTTGCCCCGTTTTGATGGCTATTGGTGATTTTGCCCTCTTTTTTTAGTTGTGCGATTTTACCCCTGCTTTTTCAAATCGAAGAAGCAGGTTGCCCCTATTCTGTGAAGAGGACTTAACGGTGTCAAATGTGCAACGAAAAGACGAGATTGCCCTTGCGATTTGCCCCTAATTTCAGAGTACTTTTGTGATTTGACATAACTCGATCATTTTTTTGCACTTTCAATCTGAAACAAATTGACCATTTTTTTGCACTTTTCAAATCTGAACAAATTGAAAATTGTCAAAAATTTGACAGCAACATGACACTATCTGCATTATATCCAACCACATATGTCAAACCAATCACCAAGTCATATATTGGGAAAGCAATAACATGCACATGAGTCCAACAAAGAACCACATCAATCCTTACATGTTCATCAAAAGCACCAAGGGACTAGTACAACTAGTACATATTCAGCATTTATGCCTAACAATGAAGCCATCCCTGAGCTTCCTCTTCCTCTAGCTCCTCCCCTTCCCCTTCCTCTTCTCCCTCCTGCTCCACTTGTTCTTCCTCGTCCCCTTCCCCTTCCCGATGTTCACTTGCACTTTCACTTGCACTTCATATACATAGTTATGTGTATCAAGAATTTGTGTTGGCAATGCTCTACCCTGCAGCATGTCTTTGGCCCCCTCATCAAGCTGAAAAATGATTCACTCTAACAATAAGTTGCAAAGATCTGTGGTTTGGCCTACAATACAGTACCAAATTTGTGAATTTAAACGTCCTACAAACGCCGGTCTCCCGCAAATCGAACACACATCAGAGAAGTGAACTGTTTATACATAGCAAAGTCGGTCTCCATTTCGAGTTGCTGTCCTGACCGCACCTTCCTCCTGTGCCTCCCGCTTCGCGAGGCCGCCTGAGCAGCCCGAGCCGCGTCGCGCCTGCCTGCCGCCCTGCCGCGTGCCCGCGACGCCTGTCGCGCGTGCCCGGGGCCGCCTGCTCGCGCCCGCCCTGGCGCGTGCCCTCGCGCCCCCGTGGCCCGCCCCTGGCGTGCCGCGCGCCGACGGCTGTCGGCGTGCCCGGGGTCCTGCTCGCGCCCGCCCCTGTGCCCCGCGCGCCGATGTCGTCTGCCCGAGCGCGCAAACCGGCCGCCTGCCCGCGCTACCCAGGCCGCCTGGCGTGGTCGATTGCCATGGCCGCGGAGCCTAGGGTTAGGGTTGAGTGGGAGAGAGAACAGAGCCACAGACGAAGAGAATTTTGGAGAAGAGATGAGTCGGGCGGCTGGAGGAGATGAGATGGGGAAGTGCACTTTGGTCTTTTATTCCTTCAATTCGGGCTGGCCTGACGGACCTGGAAACGAGGGTAAACGGTTCCTTCGTTTTCGAAAAGCAGGGGTAAAATCCACAACTAAAAAATGGGGCAAACACCATAGCCATCAAACTGGGGCAAGAACGCCAAAATCCCAAAAAACTAATTCCCTTTTTCAGTGGTATGCCAAAAAAAAACATTTCAAAGCCAACTTTTCTTATATCTTTCTCTTTTCTTTTTAGAATCCTATTATTGTCCTTCCACCAATTGACTGCAATGAGAAAAGAGGGGTTATTATATTTTCCCTTAAAAGATAGGCTTGAAATAGGAATCATAGTATAATGCTAAATTAAAATAGCTTGAGTTATTGATGAAGATGCTACATAGTGGGTACCATGAGAATGGAATGCACACCATGATGTACATGTTAGCAAGTTAAGAAACTTGGAACATAGTGTCAAGGTAGCAACTGAGGTGATGACAAGAGTGAGGGGGGGGGGGGGGGGGGGGGGTTACCTTGCATGTAAGTGAACAGAAAAGGTGAGGTGTGTTGTGAAGCCAACAAGTACAAGTCTTGCATTGAGGTGCCCCTGATTGAGGCCTAAAATGTGGGGACCTCCTCATTGGCCTCAAGAGCACTCCTTTATGACCATTAGTGATGTATGTCTACAGAAACAAATGTGAAATTAGAAGGCATGTGAGTTCAACATCATAACTTGCCACTGTATTAAGAACAACAGATGTTTATATCATGCGTAACTATATGTGTGTGACAAACTATAAGTGCAATTACCTTGAGTTTAACAATAGCATTAACTTATGTCCTCCATAATCACACGAATTGGTTTGTGGTGCAACTAGATCTTGGTGGGTGCATTGTGTGACCATCTTATACATGATGTGAATCCTAAAAAAAACTGATGCCAAGATTTGACACAAACCTGTATCCTTGACACATCAATGTTAAGTTCATGCATGTCCTTGACAAGGACGACAGAACGATACACATAGCGACGGATCTTGATGAGGCGGTGGCCGGGCTCATCGTGCGTGCAGTGAGGGCAAAAGACCTCATAGCACTGGAGGCAAAATATGCAGTCCTCCGCCCTATTCTCATCCTTGTGGCCTCTGCTGCATGGCTTCTAGAACCTTGTTCTCAGCAACATGTGTAGCCATTGTGGCATCACCTCCTCTTCCTCTAACTCCTCAACCAGCAGTGGTATTGGCTCACCATCAGCATGTTCCTCCACCATGACCTCCTACAGTTTTATCAATCACACCGTAAGGCAATCAGCAATAGAGCAAGAGTTGGTGTACAAATCTATTGCGAACAACTAAGCTATCCAATACACTGCTCCACTAGCTAATCACACAACTCGTAAATCCTTTATACAGAGAAGGATATCACATGGATTTGAACCGCATAATGTGGACTTTAGACGTAGAAGAAATGCAAACGACATATGTTCCAGCAATAAAGGTAAGCTACAATATTTTTAATGAAATCATTTAAAGTTAGAGGCAAATATATATCTATTCAAAACTAAAAAAATGTTGCAATGATAACCACAATTGGGAACTGAAACTTAAAATACATAAAGTATGCAAACAGTCGTTTGGAATTTCACCAAGAGGAAAATAATTAAATAACAAACTAAAGCGCACCATTACATAATACTTCAAAATTATTCTACCCCGGAGAGCATCACAATGTGCTGTGAAATTATTCGTGCAAGATGACGACGTAAACATACACATTACTTGAACCCGTCATATGTAACTAGGAAGCATGTCCCTATGATGAGTGTAGCAGAAAGTATTGTCTCATAGTGAGGAAATAAAAAATATCTTGCAATTTTAAAGCTGATAGAAACATAAGATAGATGAAAAGAGAAATTCTAACACTCATTTTCTCTCTATGCCCCCTCTCCCAACAGGGGTTGCAAGCGATAAGATGCCACACACATGAAAGCTGCCCAAAAGAAGCACGCTAGAGGGGGCATGTGGCAGTACTTAAGCTATGCGTACAATTTTGGGGTGTATGCGTCTGTTCGTGCTTCGTTGCCTTGTAGAGACGGTAAATAGATGTTTATGAATAAGTTAATATTGTTTCAAATATTTTAAAAGGAAAGGGAAGGGAGGGGGGGGGGGGGAGCTTAAAGAATAGCTCTAGAAATAAACATGATTTAGGCATGTATATGGAATGGTAAAGGCCTAATAGAACTACATGGACCCAAGGGTAACTATATGTACTGTGAAGGGTAAGTATATGTACGGTGCATATATCAAAAAGCAGATCTAACGGTAACTATATAATTGACAGGCAAATGTGTATAAATATTCCACAAGCTTTCACAAATATGTTGGCATTTATAATTAGTTACCCTTTGTTATTGGCTTTACTATTTTAATTAGATAAAAACAATATGATATAAGTCAAACCTGTCTAGCTAAGCTAGTACTATTAAAACAACAAAAAACCATCCACCACATCAGGACTGACATGGGCGCAACTACTCAAACTATGAATATAGTTTTCGTACTTGGAAGCCTTGCATTCGATATGCATGGAGAAGTATGGTAGAGAGATGTTTATTATGAATTAGTTATTTAAAAAGAATAAAAAGTTAACGAACAATAATAGAAATAAAATATGCTAGGCAACTGTATATATGGAAAGGAAAATGTAGGCCCAATATAACTAAATGGGCCAAACAAATAATGTTACATGACGCAGAACCCAAAAAGCAGATCCAAGGCACAAATGTAACTAGCTGACAATGTGTATAATTGGCACTAATTAATTAACTACCATTATTTGGATTTACTGTTCAATGTTACCTAAAAGAACCATATATGATATCAGTCAGAAACAACCCATCAATGTAAAGCTACACAACCTAAATGAGTGCTATAAAAAAATCTAAAATAGATTCTAAACATATTATAACACATATATTCACACAAAGATGATTTTTTTTTAATGAAGAATGAATCAGCAAGCTATTAAAAACAAAACAAAAATTATTTACGCGTGAAAAACTATAGCATCTATGTAAATGTTTTAGCTTTAGAAGGTACGTAAGTAATGATTCGAACGGTTCGAGGTTTGATAACACTTTTGTAACGGTAATATCATTTGGCGGCACGTGTGGCTTGAACTTACCTCACGTCTCTGCTACCAAAAACTAAAAAGATTAGATCAAACTATTCTCAACATAGAAAAACAAACATGTCAACCATGCAAAATCTAACGACCTACAAAACATTTGGTGGAGAAATTTTCTTGGAAAAGAACAGCTTAAAAGCATTAGATCAGAACTGGACTACATCAAGAAATAACAAATAATTCAATGTTAAAAATCAGGAAGAGCAAGATCTCTATAATATACAAACATTCAGGCTAGGTTGAGAGCAGAGCTGTTCATACCTTTCTGGGGATGATAATGAGGAGCCCCTAGAGATAGATTGCAGGGAATTGAGCCTAGGAGTTTACTGTGATGAAACAGAAAAGGGGTAGCTGGGGTCCAATAAATAGGCAAATTCGAAAGGGAAACAAATTTTTATGCAGCTAAAAGAAAAAAAAAGTATATTTTAACACACGGCTATGTCTTCATTTAACTTACTATGACAGCTGGATCCCTACTCACTTCCACCAAAATTTAATGCATATATAAAAAACTTAAAACATGTTCACATTATTCATACATTAATAGTAATATGTATGGTGATATTTTTAGGTTCATTTAGACGGCTATGTCTCATGTATCTATATATCCTCCGATCTTACACTCATACCTTGCCCTTTGTGTCGTTACAATCAGATGCATTGCTCAATTAAGTTTCCATCCAGTGATGAAACATGAGAGTATTCAAGCTACAAATCCAACAATGGTCTCATGTTACATTCACGAGCTTCTCCTGCTGCAGTTGTGCAGGGAGTCAAAATACACAATTAAGCATAATCGCATTAGGGCGGATCAAGATGACAAGGTATTTCATTTGGCGCCCCTTGCATGCAGCCTATATACTGTACTCCTTCATTGTACTCAATCAATGTACTCAGTTATTAGTTTGGCAATACTGAACTAAGCCGCAAAGCTTGACAACATAAGCATGTAGCAAGCGAGGTGGTCGAAAGGGCAGGCTGGTCACGCCATGCGACCCACAACACAAGCATTGCATCTCATTTTTTGCTCGCATTCCACAACGTCGGCAATTGCATGCCAAGAATTGTTCACAACATTATTGTCTCTCCCAAATTTCTTCGAAGCCATGGTTCTCCTCCAATTTCCTCCAAGCAATGGAAATAGTCAACTATTGTTGATTTGTTTCCTGGGCCTGTTGACAGTGAGGGGGTATGGAGCAGTAGTGCTTGCCAGGAAAGCAGATGTAATCTTTCCCACAGGTTTATCTAAAAAAAAGGAAAAGCAGATGTAACAAGATACTTATCTTGAGAATGCATGATCTCTCTCTGATTTAACGCATTGCCCAACATTGCAACAGAAAAGAATTTCCCATGGCAAAACAAAGGTGTGTGTGTCCTGACATATTCATATATTCTCATCCACAAAAGTAAGATCTGATGGTTGAAAATCAGGCATTGTTATCCCCTAGAATGCCTGGGAAACATGTAGACATGCCCTTCATATATCTTCTCTTTCAGTTAGCTTTAATTGGAACTTCAAAACACAATATTGATACTACCTTGGGTCACATGGTATTGTATTTTTTTCATCTGACTTTCCGTAGATGCATAAGTTTCTCTCAAGACTGTTCACAATAGAGGTTTGCGTAAACATTATTAGTTATCGTCTACAAATACAATTGTCACACTATAAGCAAAAAAAAAAAAGAAAAATTATCCAAATAAAAATGTTCAAGCTAAGGGCTCGGCCCAAACAGCTGTCCCCTGTTCGAAAGAACCATACAAAAATCTACTGTCTATTTCCATGCCAACAGTTTCTTTAGATCAATGATGATCTTATGGTTCTCCGGGAAAGCTAATCAGCTAGATTTGAAAGTTGTGACCAGCTTTGACCTAAAAGATGAGAACTGATGTAGGCAACTAATTCATAAAGGAAGATGGTACAAATCAGACATAGCAAACAGGGAAAGTAGGCAGCTAAAGATAACGAAATATAACATAATGTGGTAGTCTAACTCCTTATGGCTTCATACAGTATTGTTAACATCCTTGTATGTTGTATGGCAACACCTCTTATGCCGTTAATTCCTGCATGACAGCAACAATATGATTTTCTCAAACTGATCTGCTGCAAGATTAGAAGGTGAGTAGTGAAAAGAAACCTAAGTGATAGGGCAAGAATCCTTCTCGTGTCAGACCATTGACATGTAAAGGACAAATAATAATCCATGCACGATGAGAAGAGAGAAGCACCAAAAATAAACCCAGCTCTTACAAATTGACACGAGCACCCAATGCATATGGCGCACACACACGAGGGTATCCTCTAGGAGGTATTCTTGCAATTGCACCATTGTCCAATGGCGCCATTCTTTTAACAATGAAATTCACAAGTAGAATTTGACAGCCAAAGCAAAGGGAGGTAAAACGTGGAATTGGCATTGTAATAATATACTCCCACTGTTTTTAATTAGTGTGGCAGTTGACTTTTTGAGTTACGTATGACCATTTGATTTATTAAAAATTATCATATACTTTGTTATAGTTTTTTTAATTCAAAAGGGTGTTACGGAGGTTCAAAGGTCCTAGGGGCTTATTTATAATTACAAAAGGTTATGAGGATCAATACATAATTATGGAAAAGTTAAGATGTCTATGTGTAACAATATGTGAGGGCTGAAAGATAATGCTGGCAAAGTATAAGGATGTTTATGCAAAAAGATAGGACCTAAACAAAATTCAGCTAAAGAGAGGGGCTTATATGTAAAAGTACAGGTGCTTGGGATTCCTAAGGTCCGCGGCTGGGATGTGGTCCATCAGCATTGAATCTAGTATGGAAGGCCAAGATTTAATAAATGGAAGGGGTACGTGGGGATCTAATCTTGGCCGCTGAATGCGAGATGGTTGGCTAGGGGGTATTCGGGGCTGGGCAATGCGGCCGACATCGACTGGTCGGCAGCGTCATGGCCCAGCTCCCGGAGTGGTCGTTCTAGCGCTCCGAAGGGCCAACACGGCGATGAGAGAGAGAGAGAGAGAGAGAGAGAGAGAGAGAGGGAGAGAGAGAGAGAGAGAGAGAGAGGGCAGCGCGAACTCACATAGGTGGACGTCGACTTCGCGCGAAGACGGTGCGCGCTGGCCACGGCCAGGCGCGAGGCGTGATAGCAAATCTCGATGGGCAAGGGCCTCTGGTGGCTCCGAGCTAAAACGGGAGGGTGAGGGCGAGGCAGGAGTTGATTGTGGAGCTGGCGTGTGGGGGACGGAGCACGAAAGTCGTCGGGGAGAGCCAAGTGTGTGGCGGCAGTGTTTGGGGAAGAAAAGGGGAGAAGATGGGAAAAGGCGGGAATTTGAGCAGCCGGGTGCTCAATGCGGAGGGCTGCGAGCTTTGGGAGGGAGAGGAGCTGGTTGCACATCTCTTTTTATAGCCGGGCACAGAGAGGAGAGTTGGGAAGAGATCGCAGCGTGGAATTGAATTGGGGCAGCGCGGAGCGACTTCGCGTCTGAGGCAAGGCGATGGGGCTCGAGCCAAGGCAGCTGGGCTGGCACGGCGTCACGATGCGGCACGTGGTAGGCGCTGGCGCGCGCCAGAGGGGACGGTGCAGCAGGGAGGAGGGAGAAAAGAGAACAGCAAGGGGTTGGCTGGACAAGGCTGGGCGGAGTGTTGGGCCAGGGGAAGGAGGAGGAGGAGCGGGCCAGGGGAGAAAACAACCCAAACGGGGAGAGAGAGAGAGAGAGAGAGAGAAGGGAGAATGGTTTGTCATTTTCTCATAGGATTAATTCAAGACGATTTGAATTGAAATCAAATTTGGACGTGATAGAACACGAGGGAAATTTAAATAAAGAAAAGGGAGGCAAACACTTGAGCACAAAATTTATATTTAGAAATTCCCATTCGGTTTGTACTACTTTAGTAGAGTTTTATTATGGAAATTCTTGATGGAAGGTAACTGTGAGACAAAAATTTAAACTCGGAGTGATCTTTATTGATTTCAAATTTTGTAGTTTTTTATCCTCAAATTTTGTAGTGTTACTAGGTACCACACACTAAACGAATATAACGTTTCCAGAGTCTTATCATAAGTTTTTACTCTCTTAGTAGTTTGTCAAAGTGCCGAGGGTATTCTTCTAGTTTATGTTGATATTTTCCAAAATTGAAAAGAAATTACGAAAAAAAGATCACCGACGACAAGTCCCAAGAATTCTTTGGTATTTCAAAAAAATATAGCAAATACTCTAAATTGTCGGCCATTTGAATTTGAAACTCTCTGTAATCATGTCAGTACGTAGTTCGATGTTGAGAGACAATCAGTTTCATTTATAGAAACCTGAGTTGTGGCTGCGGCAGGTCATGCATAATTTGGAACAACAGTCTTGACTTTTGACACACTAATTTGGAATCCATTGTTAGTTTGGAAGCGTGCACGCTATCTCCTTTTACGCTGATATTGAAAGCGCTACAATTTAGAAGTTCCTATCAGTTCTACTCTATGGATTTGTAAAGCGTCATGAACGTGAAGTCAGTTTCTAAATGCTGCGTTCCTTCAATTGAATCCACCGTTTCCTTGCGCATTGGTACTGTAGATATAAACGGAAATATTGCCAATCTATGGCAGTTTACAAATCGATCATAGCATACGGTCCGTTTGCTGATCTAGGAAGTATTTTAGGGGGCACTTAATTAGCCTACAATTCATACCATTGTGCTTGCATGCGAAATGCAACTCGCCGGCTTTGGAGAACGATCTCATCCTTTCCCGTTCATCCTTGCAAGTACATACCTACGGCTGATGGGGTCACTGATCCATGGCTGCCACCGCGTTGGTGAGGTCGTCTGCCGGCCGCGTCCTGCGCTGTGCTTTTCCCCACAACAGCAAGCGGCCCGGCGGCGAAGTTTCCCACCTCCGCAGGGCCACCGGCTACGGTGGGCAGATGAGCCAGCAGCCGACTGGCAAGTTCGACGACGACCATAGTGTTGAATAACCCTAGGTGATCTTGTTCATTGTTCTTTATCATATTCAGTTTACTGCTTTGCGTAGCTGTGCTCTGGCTAATCGAGTTGGAGCGCGTCTGTTGATTAGTGGGTAGTCAGCTCCGTCGTGTGCCTGTACGCGCGGAGCAAGTCGTTGTGGAGTCCGAGTCGTGCG
Source organism: Eragrostis nindensis (assembly GCA_012490785.1). NCBI lineage: Eukaryota > Viridiplantae > Streptophyta > Magnoliopsida > Poales > Poaceae > Eragrostis > Eragrostis nindensis. The sequence goes on along the minus strand of JAAXCT010001150.1, from coordinate 84,158 downwards.
GCACGTCGAGCAGTTAGCGGAGCTCGTGGCGCGCGTCGCGTCGTGGCCGATGACCACGTTTGTATCTTCCTTTATAAGCAATATAAGTCGCAGAAAAGAGGTGCTACTTGCCTCACAATTCTCGTGCCACCGAGTTCGCGTGAGTTTGTGAATTGGGGTTCGTTCTCGACTTCGGTGACCACCGCGAGTGCGAGCAGGGTTCTAACAAGTGGCATCAGAGCCGGGCTAGAGCCGGGAATCGATCGCGGTGCGTTGTATCGCCGCTGGAATCGTGACCGCAGCGTCGAGCACGCGCTGATGGCGGGAGACGGCAAGAAGGGCGGCGGCGACGACACCAGCAGCGGCGTCCAGCGGGTGGTTCGTGAGGTGAGCGGCGGGACTAGCTACCCCGTGCTCACCAAGACCAACTACACCGAGTGGGCGATGGTGATGAAGGTGAAGTTGAAGGCCCGCGCGCTCTGGAGTGCCGTGGAGAAAGGCGGCGCTGATCCTCAGGAGGAGATGTGGGCGCTGGATGCGCTGGTCAGCCGCCGTCCCGACGGAGATGATCTCTGCCATTGCCGAGAAGGAGACGGCAAAGGAGGCGTGGAGGCGATCAAGACCTTGCGGGTCGCGGCGAGCGCGTGAAGAAATCGACGGCCAATCCCCCTGCTCGGCAGTTTGAGTCGGCGACATTCAAGGACGCGAGTCCGTCGAGGACTTCTCCCTCCGTCTCAGTGGCATGGTGGCCACGCTGGGGACGTTGGGAGAAAAGGTGGAGGAGACAAAGGTCGTGGAGAAGCTGTTCCGCAGCGTTCCGCCTCGGTTCCGACAGATCGTGCTGTCGATCGAGACACTCTTCGACGTGTCGACCCTGACGCTGGCGGACGCGACGGGACGTCTGAAGGCGGCGGAAGATTCGTACGAGCCCATCCCTTCGGCGGCGAGCCACGACGGCAAGCTGTACCTGACGGAGGAGGAGTGGGAGGCTCGGCGAAGGCGGCGGGAGGCCGACAACCACGGCAGCAGCAGCGGCTCCAAGAAAGGAGCTGCGCGCCGCGGGAAAGGGCGCGGCGGAGGCGGAGGCGGGAGAACGCCGACGTCGAATGGGCCAGAGATTCCAGGAGATCAATGCCGGTACTGTGGCATAAAGGGCCATTGGGCCCGTGAGTGCCGCAAGAAGAAGAGGGACGAGCAGGCCCATGTGGCCGCGGCCCAAGCCGAAGAGGACCAGGAGGGAGCGCTTCTGTTGGCTTCGGCCCAGATCGCGCTCTCATCGTCGGCGGCAGGCGGGGTTGCACCGGCGGCGGACGAGATCGACCATGTCCACCTGGAGGAGAACAAGCTGTTCGTGCAGCTCGGTGACGGCAAGGAGGGAGATCGTGCGAGGTGGATCCTGGATACCGGGGCCACCAACCACATGACCGGCGTGAGGTCCGCCTTCTCCGAGATCAACGAGAAGATCTGCGGCACCGTCAAGTTCGGGGACGGCTCCGTGGTCGCCATCGAGGGGCGTGGCACGGTGCTGTTCACCTGCAAGAATGGGGAGCACAGGAGGCTGTCGGGGGTCCACCACATCCCTCGCCTCACTGCTAACATTGTTAGCCTGGGGCAGCTTGATGAAGATGGGTTCAAGATCGAAATTGAAGGCGGAGTGCTTCGGATCTGGGAGTGCGGGGACGACTTCTGGCCAAGGTGCAGCGGACGGAAAACCGGCTGTACATCCTCACCCTCAACATCGCCAGGCCGGTATGCTTGGCGGTGCACGGCGCCGACACGGCGTGGCGATGGCATGCAAGGTATGGGCATTTGAATTTTCGTGGATTGCGCAAGCTCGCAGAAGGTGAAATGGTGCGAGGCATCCCGCGGATTGATCACGTTGATCAAGTCTGTGAGAGCTGCCTCGCCGGGAAGCAGCGACGACTGTCGTTTCCGAGCGAAGCCAAGTTCTGGGCGAAGAATCTGATCGAGCTGGTGCACGGGGACTTGTGCGGTCCCGTGATGCCACCGACGCCGAGCGACAACAAGTTATTCCTCCTCCTCGTCGACGACCTAAGCCGATTCATGTGGCTGGTCCTGTTGAAGTCTAAAGATCAAGCTGCAGCAGCCATCATCGAGTTCCAGGCGAGAGCAGAGGTGGAGGCGGGAAAAAAGCTGGGCACGCTGCGCACCGACCGTGGCGGGAAGTTCACGGCGCGCGTGCTCGGCGACCACTTCGCCAAGCACGGAGTTCAGAGGCACCTCACCGCGCCGTACACGCCCCAACAAAACGGCGTGGTGGAGAGGCGGAATCAGACGGTCATGGGCATGGCCAGAAGCATGATGAAGGCCATGTCCATGCCGTGCTGGTTTTGGGGGGAGGCGGTGACCACGGCCATGTTCATCTTGAACAGGTCGCCGACTCAGAGCGTCGAGGGGAGAACGCCATTCGAGGTATGGTACGGGACCAAGCCCACAGTACATTTCCTGCGTGTCTTTGGATGTGTTGCACATGTGAAGAACGCCGGCAAGCACCTTGGTAAGCTCGACGACAGGAGCACGCCCATGGTGTTCGTCGGTTATGAACCAGGTTCGAAGGCAAACCGCTTCTACAACCCGGCCTCGCGTCGCGTCCACATCTCTCGTGACGCGGTGTTTGAGGAGGATCGAGGCTGGGATTGGGGAGCGGACGTTGGCGCGGGGCCGGACGACGACGCCGAACCGTTCCTGGTCGAGTACTTCACTCTGGCCGGTGAGCGGAACGGCAACGGCACGCCCGCTGCTCAACGGGCGGCCAGGGAGGACACGCCGGCGCCTGCGACGCCTGGGAGCGCGGCAACGCCCATGGGTGGGGCGGAGCCGTACACACCGCCGGGTTCGCCACCGGCGGCGATCGCACACGCGTCCCCGCCAAGCATCAACCACGACCTCGATAACGACCATGAGGAAGATGCTCCACTCCGATTCCGCACCCTCGAGAACCTACTGGGTGGTGCCTCTCCGCCAGGGCTGGCGGATCGTGCGGTAATTGAGGAGCTCATGGTGGCGATCGGTGACGAGCCCGCCACTGTGGAGGCGGCGAAGCAGAGCAAGGAGTGGCGTGCAGCCATGCTGGAGGAGCTAAGCTCAATTGAGCAGAACAAGACCTGGTCTCTGGTGAACTTGCCACCAGGCCAGCGCGCCATCGGCTTAAAGTGGGTGTTTAAGCTGAAAAGGGATGAGCGCGGAGAGATTGTGAAGTACAAGGCTCGACTGGTGGCGAAGGGGTATGTGCAGCGTCAAGGGATCGATTATGAAGAGGTGTTTGCTCCGGTGGCAAGGATGGAATCTATTCGAGTGATGCTGGCCATAGCTGCGCATTGCGGCTGGGCTGTGGCGAGCTGATCGAGGAAGTCTACGTCGAGCAACCTCCTGGGTTTGTTGCTGCTGGGCACGAACGCCGGGTGTTGAAGCTGCACAAGGCCTTGTACGGGCTGAAACAGGCGCCGAGAGCATGGAACGCGAAGCTCGACGCCAGTTTGCACAAGCTTGGGTTCACCAGAAGCGAGTGCGAGCATGGGCTCTACACGCGCGGCGCGGCGAGGCGACGTCGCGGCTGGTGGTGGGAATCTATGTGGATGATCTCATCATCACGGGACAATCCTCCACTGAGATTGGCAACTTCAAGATGGAGATGAAGACGCTCTTCCGCATGAGCGACTTGGGGGTGCTGTCCTACTACCTTGGGATCGAGGTGAAACAGGGGAAGCAGGGCATTGAGCTGAGGCAGACGGCATATGCCAAGAAGCTACTTGAGAGGGCAGGAATGGCTGACTGCAATCCCTGTGCGGCACCAATGGAGAACCGGCTGAAACTGTCCAAGGGAGGAGAAGGGCAAGCAGTCGACGCCACCAGTTATCGCAGCATCATTGGAAGCCTGCGGTACCTGATGCACACTCGGCCGGAACTCGCGTTCTCGGTTGGGTACCTGAGCAGATACATGGAGCAACCAATGCAGGAACACATGGCGGCAATTAAACATCTGCTCCGGTATGTTGCGGGGACAACTGATCATGGGTTGCTGTACACCAAGAGCGGCGGCGAGCTTCGCCTGGTGGGTTACAGTGACAGCGACATGGGGGGAGATGTGGATGACAGCAAGAGTACAACGGGAGTCATCTTCTTCCTCGGCGACAATCCGGTGACTTGGCAGTCGCAGAAGCAGCGAATGGTGGCCATGTCGTCGTGCGAGGCGGAGTACATAGCGGAAGCAGCAGCAGCATGCCAGGGAGTGTGGCTGAAGCGCCTCGTCGACTGCGTGCTCGGAGTTGAGACGTCTCCACCTGTGTTGAGGATGGACAACATGTCCGCAATTGCACTTTCAAAGAACCCCGTTCATCACGGCAAAAGTAAGCACATCAAGCCCAAATTTCATTATATCCGTGAATGCGTGGCGGACGGGGATATCAGCTTGGAGTTCACGAGCTCTGAAGAACAGCTCGCGGACATTCTGACAAAATCGCTCGGGAGGGTCAAATTCCAGGAACTTCGTGAGCAGATCGGCGTCACCAAGCTTGGATGAACAAGTACCTGAATTAGGGGGAGATTGTTGAATAATCCTAGGTGATCTTGTTCATTGTTCTTTATCATATTCAGTTTACTGCTTTGCGTAGCTTGTGCTCTGGCTAATCGAGTTGGAGCGCGTCTGTTGATTAGTGGGTAGTCAGCTCCGTCGTGTGCCTGTACGCGCGGAGCAAGTCGTTGTGGAGTCCGAGTCGTGCGGCACGTCGAGCAGTTAGCGGAGCTCGTGGCGCGCGTCGCGTCGTGGCCGATGACCACGTTTGTATCTTCCTTTATAAGCAATATAGAGTCGCAGAAAAGAGGTGCTACTTGCCTCACAATTCTCGTGTCCACTGAGTTCGCGTGAGTTTGTGAATGGGGTTCGTTCTCGACTCCGGTGACCACCGGCGAGTGCGAGCAGGGTCCTAACACATAGTTGTGCTGGCCGTGCCTCCGGCTCCTCCTCCGTCAACTCCTTGAAGCCCCCGGTTAAGGGGTTTCACGTGCTCAGGATCAACGGCTACTCGCTCCTCTGTAACATGATGGACAAAGGAGACTCCATATACTCGCCTGCCTTCCGCCTTGGTGGACACACCTGGCGCCTTCAACTATACCCCAATGGCGAGTGTGGCAACAACGACGACGACAATGAAGGGGATAGCGAAGACGAAGATGATGATGATGATGATGAGAATGAAGGGAATAGCGACGACGACGGTAGTAACTCCGAAGATGATCAGAACTATAATGAAGGAGATAGCCAAGACGACGGCAGTGACTCCGAAGATGATCACGGTGACAAAGAATCCAAATCTACAAGGCGGATTAGTCTGTTCCTCGATCTCGACAGTGAGACCGACGGCCAACCGATTTTCGTCAGGCCCCAGTTCAGTGTACTCGATCAGCTCAGGAACCCGGGGCTTGTCAGTGACCAGGGTTGGGGCAATATCAACAGATGGAAGTCATGGGGCTCCGACTGGATCAGCAATGAAGAGCTGGATAAATTCAAGTACCTCAAGGACGACAGCGTCGCCATCCGATGTGACCTGGAAATCCTAAATGTCGCAGCGTCCAATGATGATATGGCCTAATTTCTTGGTTAACATCAAAAAAATAGTAGCTAGCTAGGGTTCTTCTTAGATCTTCTTACATTGTTTTCCAAGTTGAAAAATAAATGTCAGTTTGATATATATCAAGGCTTGGAAAATCAATGTGCTTTTTTTTTACGAATTCAAGGTTCTTTTAAATGTTATATTGTGATTAATTACAACTAATGTGGGTCTTCAACATTGGAACCATTACATATATATAGTGGAAAAAGTCCATTTTACTACCCCGGACAATCCACTTTGTCCGTTTCACCCCCTAAACAAAATGATGGTTCACGCAAATATATATTCATGCTATAAATTAGCAGTAAAATGTTTGGACTAATGTTGTATGACCGGATCGGAGGGAAGTAGGAGTACCATGCATATTAGGTAATTTAGCAGTACGTACCATTCCCGTCCAATTTTTGCATTGTCCTACCGTGAAGTTTAGATACGTTAACAACTCATTGCATCAACTGCAAGTTTTCGCTTGGCCAGAATTTATTTACAGGAAGAGCTGACTTGTACTCTTTTTGTTTGCCAACATCAACCATGCTGAGCCGTACGTATAAGAGGTGTATACAAGTGATTACCCAGGTTTATTTGGCTATATAAGCTAAAGTGCAAGAGGAGGATGTGCTGAAGCAATCCAGAGACCTGTTGACATGTGCCAATGTGACGTGGGCCCTTGACTAGCTTGTGGCTCTCGGCTGGCCATTGCTAGTTTTGCAGCTGGGCCATGATGACTTGACAGGCTGGAAAGCGAGCCTTCTAAGTGACGCCGATTCTTTTTTTCTCTACAATCCCAGTCTCCGCGAAATTTCTTCCCCTTAATCCGGTAACACAATTCTCATAAGCATATCATCAAGACTTAAAAAGTCGTGTATTCAGTGGTGGTGGTGTGATAGAGCTCATCTTTCCGTTTTTAATCTTGGATTGAACAAGCGCGCGGGAACGTAACATCTTTTGTTGGCATGCACAAGTGTCAAGCAATGATTTTTTTTTTTAACCATGTTCTTGTGCCTCGGGAGCTCTATTCAACAATAACTTCTGCTTCCTTCGGGTTCTACACTAAAAGCAAATGGTTCTAGGCAACACGAGGTAGAGGCTCGATCAATTTGTATTCACTTTGGGTCGAGTTGGGATAATAAATAAAACAAACATGCACCAACCAATTATGAAATTTTGTGCAACTATACGTTCTAGATGAAGTCCATTTCATCATTTTATCCGTTCATTGAAACAAACATTGTATGTATTTTTGATCCATCATGTACAGATGGAATGTCAACAAGATGGGTACTAAACAGTGAAAGAACAAAGAATGAAATAATATCCCTCAGTATATACATCAATGAATTGCTATCCTACAATCTGGAAACAAAGCCCAGAACAAAAAATTGTAATTCCAGATTAAAAAAATATGAAATGCTTTGACCGCTGATCACTCGCGGTGAGAGAGAAGCATGGCGACGCATCGCCGGATGATGTACAGCCTCGCCTTCTGCTCCCTCAACATTCTGCGAATGCCTGTGCTGTTCTTCCCTTGCCTCATCGCTTTAATCATCCTGGTAGATCGACAAACCGGGGGTGTCCCTAAGGGCAGGCTGTTTGGTGGATTATACTCTTTCACAGCTGTAGCTGCCAAGTTTTGTGCTTAATCAGGGTGATAGCGTTCTTATATATTGAAGTGGGTTGGAACCTTCCTTTTCACGTTTAATCGCTCATTACACCAAAGGGTGTCTGAATAATCACGGGAGGGCGCCTCTACTTGTACTTTCTTTAAGTAAAAGACTTTGACTGTGAATATCTTAAGACACTTAGTTTCTGATTGCAGCAAAGGCTACATTTTGTTAATTTGTTTGAAAAGAACATTAGAGGCAAATAGATGTTCCTTAGTTCGGCTAAAGTTACGTTTGTACCCTCAAAGGTTTCAGTCAACTGCCTTGCGCACCAATTTAGCGACTTTTACGCATGTACTAATAGCTGAGATCATCACTATTGAAGCATCTCTTTTGAAGGCTATTCGATCTGTGCAGATGAATGGACCAGATAAATCGTCTTATCATACTAGATTGTTGGATAAAATCAAAACGAATATATAATTATGCATCCTTTAGGTCCTGAATATGCAGCCTAGATTAATGGTATTAGCCTATGACATATTTAAAACACTGAAAGAGTGTCAGCAGTTACCACTGCAACTGCACTGAAAGCCTTGAAATCAATCCCACAAAAAGTGACCCTTTAGCATTTGTCCCACAGATCGTTGGGTAATTCTCAAAATGTAAAACTGACTTCTAAACTAGAATTGGGAAATTCAATTTTTTTCTATACTAACGTTTCAAAGTTTAACTTATTTCCATCCAAATTCAGTATTAACGTGACACTACCGATTCAGAGGAAGTGTCCGTTGATTGGTTAATTATTTCGCATGAAAGATATGATGGTGTGACCGTGCACAAACAGCGAGACTGCACACACACAATGCAATAACAGTACACCCGCTTAAATGTTGATGGCTACGTTTCTCTTCAGAACATATGTTTAGCATGCCACCATGGCACTTTATATATCAGCCAACATAATTCATGTTTTCAGCACATGTGTTTGTCATGATAGAGTAGGAGTAGAAAGTTTAGTTGCCATGCATACATGTATTTTATTAGCCTATAAGATTCCGAAACTAACCTTTTATTCTTCGTGCTGGTGGAATGCAATTTACTTAATATATAAGTGTGCGGCAATTACTGTTCAGGAAAACTTTATTTTGCATGTTCACAATTTAGGTGTTATGGCGATTCTTAAAAAAAAAAATTAGGTGTTATGGCTCTGTAAAAAAAAGATGGTTTTTTTTTATGAAGGATGTCCATAACATGATTGTAACTATCACTTTTCATGACAAGTCGGCCTGAAAAGTACAGAAGTGGAAACTATATTGGTTTTATTGTAAATTTGCATGGTTTCACCATGCTAAGTTACCGCTTATAAAAACTTGTATTTGCCCGGTGCCATGTGTTCGGGTCGTTTGGCTCTATGCACCAATATAAGACACCAAAGGTTGTTGATGACGACGGATGTCAATATATTTTGAACAGCAGTGATCGGAGGTAGATGTTTCACCATGGTTAGTCACATATATAGTGATCCTAGGTATAAACTTACACCAGAGTCCTTGTAAAGTGTCACCAAGATGGTTGAAATTTTCTTTCAGGTGGTTTATTTTCTACCTATCAAAAGAAAAACTTACATTTCATATTCCCAACTGTTTAGAGTCCAATATTTCATCACTCTGAAGACCAGCAGCCCTCGGCTGTTCATTATCTTGGATTGAAGTTCAAGACTGAAATTCGAGGGCAGATAGCTTATTATGATCTAAACTTGACATTTCTATTATAAATAGACACTCGCATCATTTGGGACCATCTTGAAACTGTTTTTACATCAACTTATCCGTGGAACAAACCAAATAGGAAAAAAATGGGAGGAATCCTGACCGTTGATCCACACTTCTTACATGTACTTGAGCAATAGGAATGATGGAACTATTCATGATTGTATTTCTCACAACAAATAGTATGATAATGACTTCTGTTAAGACTGGCCGCATCGCTGTGCGGTAAAAGCTACTGCAGGATGCTTTAGCGTTTCGGAGCGCTGCACCGGGACGCGGTAAACGGTACGCAAGTCAAGCGGACGAGCGCCCATCCGCCATTTCTGGCGTGCGTACGGCAGCTCCGGTAAAGAGAGCAGGCAGAAGAGAGAGAGAAAAAAGTAGATTAAAAAAAGAAAATAGTGAGGAGAGAGGAGATGGTAGTTGGAGATAGTTGAATAAAATATAAAGTAGTTAATATAGATTATGAGATATAGAGGATGATGGGTGCGGAAGAAATAGATATAGAGGAAAGAATATCGATGACCAGACTAAAATATTTCTTTTAGAGGATGCAAATAGAGTATGACGAGTGCGGACAGTCTAACATACTTTACACAGCACAGCAGGAGAACTGCATATATAATAGTGCCAAGGCTATAGATTATACAACACTGACTCTGCACTAGCTGCTGGGAGGGCGAAAAGCACAGAACATAAAAAATGGAGGCGCCGGCATGGTTATTGTCGTTTGCCCCTATAGGCGCGCTCTACATGGGCACAGTTTTGCTCGGCCTCCTCGCCTACCTCTCGCGCTGCCTGCGCAGACCCAAGGACCTCCGCCGCTGCTACGGCTCATGGGCAGTCGTCACAGGCCCCACGTCCGGCCTCGGCCGGTCGATGGCCGTGGAGCTCGCGCGCCAGGGCCTCAACCTTGTGCTCGTCGGCCGCGACCCAGCCAAGCTACGTGACGTCTCCGACGCAATAGCAAGGACACACGGCGTACAGATCAAGACCGTTCTGTTCGATCTCTCCCTCGCCGGCACTGCTCAAGGTTTCAAGCCCGTACATATATATGTGCTTCAAGAACTACCATGTATTCAAATCAAGCTCACCTTGCTTCACACTGATCACTCAACTCCCGCAGGCGACGAGGCGATGCGGCGGCTCAGGGAGGCGGTGGAGGGGCTTGACGTGGGTGTGCTGGTGAACAACGCCGGCGTGGCGAAGCCGGGCGCCTTGTTCCTGCACGAGACGGACGTGGAGCCGTTGATGAGGATGGTACGGGTGAACCTGCTGGCGCTCACGGAGGTGACCGCGGCGGTGCTGCCGAGGATGGTGGCCCGGGGAAGGGGCGCTGTGGTGAACATCGGTTCCGGGTCCACGTTGGCCATCCCTTCCTTCCCACTCTACTCCGTTTACTCCGCTACCAAACGGTATATGCACTGTACGTCATATATTTCACGATAACATAAAGCTTTTGTATCCGTTAGTTAGCTAATTAATCTTCTCGTATCGGCCTTTTACAGGTACGTTCTTGCGTTCTCCAGAAGCCTTCACGTTGAATACAAGAGCAAAGGAATCGATGTGCAATGCCAGGTATATATATCTGTGCTTGTAATTAACATGTCCACCATGATTTCTCCAGCGTGGAATATCCGGCCGGCCGGCCGTAAATTGGCCTTTAATTTCAACCGTATGCAGGTTCCGTTCCTAGTGGACACGAACATGATCTCCAGTGCGGTGAAACCCAGCTTCCTCCCGGCGTTTGTGGCGACCCCCGACGCGTGCGCGCACGCGGCGGTGCGCTGGATCGGGCACGGCGTGCTGTGCGTGCCCAATGTTGCGCACCAGGGGCAGTGGTGGCTCGCTGCCTTGGTGCCGGACTTCCTTCACGACGTGTACCGCCTGGCCATGCATCTACGGCAGCGAGCCATCTTCCAGGCGATCAGATCGTCCAGGGTGGTGAAGGGTGGCAGTTTAGATTCAGGGACCCAAGATAACACTAAGCTGGGCTAGCACGAGACAGATCATACATACATACATCTAGATTGGTTCAGTTGATGGTCTTATTATGGGAGAAGAATAAAAACGAGAAAAAAGAATCGGAGTGCTTTTTATTCGAATGAATAAAATGGATGAGACTTTTTTTTTCAGAAAGGAATGAAAAAGATTAACACATATTGGACCTTAATTTCCTTTGTTGCATTAAGCATCACGATAGACTCCTGTTTAGAAGTTGAATTGCCACAGAACTCATCCAGCCACCCCATTGGAGGTTTCCCGGCCTATATGGCGTCTTAGTGCCACTTCTTTCGACGGCATTACTCATCGAGCCACACCCCATGTATGGTATATGGCTCGGGGAGCGCAACAACCCTTTCTAGACCGACCGACTCCTGACCTACATGTCATGGTCAAGAAGAACCACGACAAGATAAAGGATGGCCGGGAGTACCTTATTCTCCATTGATGATGGCGTCTTCGACTCACCACCACTGCCAAGACACCTCATCCTTCACTGCACCATGCCGACAAACTTGACGATGCTGCACTGCCGCCGCCAACTTTCTTCGATCAGACGACTAGATGAATTCTAACACTAACAACCACCGTAGCTGCCCACGAGGAGCGATCACAGTAGGAAGACCTATCTACCTAGATCTAGAAACCAACAGGCGAACACAGAATACCGGGCCTCCCTCCTCTAGCAACGGCGATGCCGCGCCGCTGGAGACGAGGGGCCAGCCAACGGAGCCGCTCAAGCCTCCTTTTGCGTGAGCTTCGGACATGTTTAGACTATTTTTATGTTTGAATTTTAGAAAACCTTATTTTAGGGATGAAGATTGTAGTTGTTACGGTAACTTGGCATCCAGTTTACATCTAGAAAGAAAAAAGGACTTGGCCTACCCTCTGACACCCATTCTAGTCCCCACACTTTTGTAACTTTAATCACCAACTAAGACACAAAATCTTTAATAGAAAATCTGCCACTCCCTCATTTCGGAATTTGATGTAGTTCCTGACATCCCAGTTCTACTGGCCACAAGCTAGTCAAATTCGTTTGTCCGACTGACATGAATCGGAGAATGGAGGGGGTAAACCACAAATCATCGTCGACCATGGTAAAAACAGGTGTTTGATGTGGGCTGCTCATGTAGTGGATTTTGGCCCGCAATTTAAAATTTTTGGTATTAATTATCGATTTAGTCTTAATAAGTGGATTAAGAAGCCAGGCTCAGCACGGGTTAAAATTCGCCAAATCACATGCTTTCTTAGCAAATGGATGGCCAAGACGTGAGTCCATGTGCTGACTGCTGACCACGGGTTACTCGGCCGCGCAGCTCCCTGCTAGTGTACGTCCGCATCTTGTCGGTGGTTGTGAGTGTAATTGCGATACTACGATCCTGTTGGGAGTTTGGAGTCGGACACAGTTGGTACAGTTGTCGACGTAACTGTTGTTGGATGTGCGTTTGTGCTGTACTCGGCTAGGACTTGTCTCTGTATGCCGGTACGTATTGCATAAACCGGTTTAGATACGTAGTCTAGTCTGGTGTATATATGTAAGCCACGCACCAGCAATTCAATCAATTATTCTCCTAGACCTCTGTTTCTCTCAATCGTGATGTGCTTCACGCCGCAATATATACGACCCTGTTAGGAGTTTGGACACAGTTGGTAGTTCGCGCGCGGTGTCAATGCGCACGTCAGTACAATATAGTACTAGTACAGTTGATATACTCCGCGTACTCTAGCGAAACAAGTTGCCGCAGTTGTAGGAACAAGCTGAAGTGAAGGACTTCAGTAGAACAGAGCCAGCCATGGCGTTTGGTCACGCGTGGTTCGTCACGCTAGTGCTCCTCGGAGCCGTCTACGCCGCGGCGCTCTCCTTCCGCCTCGTCGCCTACCTCGCGCTCTGCCTGCGCCGGCCGAAGGACCTCCGCCGCCGGTACGGCGCGTGGGCCGTCGTCACCGGGCCGACGTCCGGCATCGGGCGGTCCGTAGCCATGGAGCTCGCGCGCCGCGGCCTCAACCTCGTCCTCCTCGACCTCGACGCCGCCAACCTCCGCGAGACCTCGGACGCGATCAGGGCCCGCCACGGCGTGGAGACCAAGGCCGTGGTGTTCGACCTCTCCCTCGTCGGCACGACCGCCGGCGACGAGGCGGCGCGGCGGCTCCGGGACGCCGTGGCCGGGCTGGACGTGGGCGTGCTGGTGAACAACGCCGGCGTGTCGAAGCCGTGCGCGGTGTACCTGCACGAGGCCGACGCGGAGGCGTGGGTGCGGATGATACGCGTCAACCTGTGGGCGGTGACGGAGGTGACCGCGGCGGTGCTCCCCGGGATGGTGGCGCGCGGGCGCGGCGCCGTCGTGAACATGGGCTCGGCGTCGTCGGAGGCCATCCCGTCGTTCCCGCTCTACACCATATACGCTGCCACGAAACGGTACGTCTGCCATGCTATATACTTGTAGTTGTACTAGCTGTATACTACTGCTGCATACGCAAAATTAAGCAAAGGGAACCGATCCACATTATATATTTTTGTTAATTTCAGGTACGTAAATCAGTTCTCCCGGAGCCTCTACGCGGAGTACAAAGGCAAAGGGATTGATGTCCAGTGCCAGGTAATTACTACTGCTTCACAAATCTCACGTCCTTGACACTCGATCTGCAGAGCACATTTCATTTCAATTATAACGTTACGTCGTCCGTGCTGCATGCAGGCCCCGTTCTTCGTGGCGACCAGGATGGTGTCCCGCGGCGCGCTGGCAGGTTGGCTCGCGCCGTTCGTGCCGACGGCCGACGCCTACGCCCGCGAGGCGGCGCGATGGATCGGCCACGGCCCGCTCTGCTCTCCCACCGTCAGCCACCAGCTCCTGTGGTGGCTCGCCACTGCCGTTGCGCCGGACGCGGTGCTCGACTGGCTCGTCCTGCGCACCAACCAGGGCCAGAGGGTGGCGTTCCAGAAGATAAGAGCGACCAAGGCGGCGTCGGCATCTCGTTCTGTGAAGCCAGAAAATATTTATTAGATAGCCTTTGAACCTATACACAATATTTTATTTCATACTCTATCTGTATTCTGTACCATCTTGTTGGCATTCTCACTTTCCACCAAAGTTTCAAAAGTAAACTTTCCGTGTTGCCTCTGTCAAATGCATGCATTCAGCATTTGCTCCCTCCCGATCTCGGCTCCGCCTCCCCTCCTCCGACATGGCCTCCCCTCTAATTTCCCCTCAAGGCCTCAGATCCGACAGACCTAGTGGTTCCACACATCAACGAGGCCCATGCTCGGCCCGTTACTAGTAGCCTCGAGAGCTTGCTGGCCTCTAACCGGCCCATACCCATCGAGGATGGAAAGACGGGAATAATCGACACCGCGCGAGCGGTCCTCCTCTTCCGGCGCGCGCGGTTTTGGCCGGCCGATTTTGGCCCATGAACCCGAGTGCCGTCGTTTTCTTTCTTCTCTCCCTCCGGTATCAAGCATTGGCACCGCCGCCATGATCGTTGTGCGCCGCCGCGCGAGTATTGAGACGGACCTCATGATGGAACAACTGACTTCTAGGCTGGAACAATCGATTCGAAGCCTAGAACAATTCATCTTTAACCATAGAACAATGATCCCCAATCCTAGAACAATCAATCCTATGCATGGAACAATTGACTCAGTGAAGGCGCTGTGAAGCCAGGGGAGGACGTCGCGGGAGGGCAGGGGCATCGTGGGAGAGGGAGGACTTGGCATCGAAGGCTGCGGGATGGGGGCAGCTAGACTTTCTTGCTTAAGGAACTTCTATTCTATTTATCGCTTTCTTTGCTCTTGCTGGTCTCGTGCCGACGTCAAGATCAGTATCCTTTGTCTTTTCGGGAGCAAAGGTGAAAAAGATGGAAAATTCCAATAATTCTTCGTTCATTAGAATGTCGTTCCATTCCTTTTTCTTTGGAAGGGGGTTACGGGGGCCATGGTGGAGATGGCGGCAGGTTGAAGACGTGCGGTGTCGATTCGGCCCCATGGAAAGACCCAAGAGGTTAGCTAAGTGGTCGAGGAGGTAGGAGACGACAAAGAGAAAACTTGACGTGTAGGAAGAGGAAGAACTTCATGGTGAGGCGTGCCGTCGCCGTCGGACCCGAGGGAGAAGGACAACGACGGCAAACACGTTGAGTCACCCTGCTACGACTGGATGTGGCACTCATCTTGTCAAATGAAGCATAAGGTTTTCTTCTGGTTGCTTTTGAAGGATCGAGTTAACACTAAGGACATGCTGCAGAGAAGAAACATGGTGCTAGACTCATACACATGTGAAATGTGCATTCTACAGAGGAGGGAAGACCTAGCGCATTTGTTCTTAAACTGCAACTTTGCAAGAGCATGTTGGAATACAATTGGTCTACAAATGCCAGATGCTGAAACTCAGGAGGAAATAATACAAGGTTTCAAGCAGCAAATCTCAGAGCCCTTTTACATGGAGGTCATCATTCTCATGGTATGGAGTATATGGCGAACTAGAAACAACTGGCTGTTTGAAAACATCGACCCAACGGTACTGGGATGCAAAAGTATATTCAAGGAGGAGTTTTCGCTCATGTTGCACAGGGCGAAGAAGACATATTTCCCAAGAATTGAACAATGGATAGCAGCAATTTGATTTTGGGTTTTTACTTCTTTGTTTTTTTCTATTCGTAAACTCTTTCTCTGTAACCATCATCTCTTTTAATGTTAATATAAATATCCAGTAGGGGATTTTCCCCTCCTGTTCCTTTCAAACAAAAGTTACGTTTCAACTGTGCATCTCCCAAGCATGTCTTCCCATGAGCCTAGCTAGCCATCGCGACTGCCCACCCTGCATAGCTCACCGTCGTGTTGCCCGTGGGGCCGGGGACACTTTCCTTGTACAATGCATGTTCTAAGAACTAAATCAACTTTTTGTTTAAAGTCTTCACGAAACATAGTTATGTAATGATTGATTCAACATTTTCTTT
The DNA here is from genome assembly GCA_012490785.1 of Eragrostis nindensis. Lineage (NCBI taxonomy): Eukaryota > Viridiplantae > Streptophyta > Magnoliopsida > Poales > Poaceae > Eragrostis > Eragrostis nindensis. Next base: position 68,222 of record JAAXCT010001150.1, on the reverse strand, counting down.
GTTACCCTTGCAAAAAAAAACATTTTCTTTGTTAAATCCGCACATGAAGAACATTGATTCATCAAAGTCATGGCAAATGGATCCTAGTTTGAAATGTTTCATACTACCTTCATCTCAAAATATAATGTTTTGTTGACTTTCATACATTATGTTTGGCATTCGTCTTATTTAAAAAATTCTGAAATATTATTTATTTTGTTATAATTTGTTTATCACTAGATACTCTTTAAGTATGACTGATTTGTTTTTATATTTTCATAACTAGTATGGCTGCTCGTGTATTTGCGTGGCTAGACTTTCAAGACTTATTCAAAGTATTTTATATTATTATAGTAGTTTAAATATAGTTTTTAATTATTATTATTTTATAGCTATATATTTCTAAAAATGTGTAAATAAATTGTAGAAATTTCTAACCAATTGACCTACCCTCAATTTTAGCGTGTGATGAGTCATCTATGTCCGAGCTAATTCGTTGTATGTGATTCCTAATCTAACAGGCGCCTGTTGCACTATGACTCAATTGTAGGATGGAACAAATATGAGTATAGCATGTGACACTTATCTGTACAACTTCATCTTTTAAGTTGCGTGTGACAACTGGCTATTAAAGATGCATCATCGATATACATGTAGCGACCGCGGCGTGAACAAAATAATGATCAAACATTATCTTTAATATGAAGGTGTATTTTATAATTTTATAAATGTTTATAGAGAATTTTTTGAATAATTATTTCATAACAGCGGTGGTGGGTATTTTTCTTTTCTTTTTATCTATCTGATTAATGTGGTAATATTTATAGAGATTTTTTTTGACTAATTTTTTCATAATGACAATAATAGATAATTTTCTTTTTTTATTTGCTTCCGTCCTCTTCACTGTGGTCTTGCGACGGTAGCCTGCAGTAGCTACCGCCATGGCACGCTCTCTTTTCTCCATTTTCTGCTCTCTGTCAGAAAAAGTACTGACTTGCTCGGCGTTAGAGCATCTCCAGCAGCATTGCTAAAATGGATTGCTATACCCGAAAACTACCAGAAAGCCTAAAAACAGTTAAAAATCTGCTCCATCAGAGTTGCTATATGGATTGCTATATCTAAAATTTTTAGGCTATAGCCTAAATTTCTCTCTCCTGAACCCAAATATAGCGATCGAAGGATGGATTGCTAAATCTCATCAACCGTGCGCGCGAAACATCAACTGCCCCGCGCTGGACTTTTCCTTTCCTCCTCCGTCGCCTGCCCCGACTCCGTCCGTCGCTCGCCGCCACGGGATCTCGCAGTTCCGCCATGGAATCTCGCCGTCGTCGACCGGAATCGGCTCACAGGCCCTCTCCCCGCCTTCCTCTCCGCCGGATTCGTCGTCCGGCTCCCGCCGCGCCTCCCTTCCGCAGCCTAGCACTTGCCCATGGCGTCGCGCTCGTCCGGCCGGCCTAGCGCATGCTCGTGCCGATTGTGGCGGCCAAGCGCGGCGGTCGTCGACCAAGTGCACGAGGGACCGCGCGCCGACAACCCCGCGACCCCTCGATGGCGACGACAAGGACGGCGGCGGCGCTCCATCCACCGCATCAAGGGGCTAAAAGATCACCAAGGGGCGGTGGCTCTTCAATTCTGGGCGGAGGGTGGCCGACGAGTAGGAGCTCGCGCTTGAGAAGGTGGCCGGAGATGGAAAAACGACGCGACTTGGAGACGGTGACCCGAGATGGACGCTGCGGGTGGGGAATCAGCCATGGGCACAAGCTTTTGCAGAAAAGCCCACGAGAAACCTTGTAATATTTCGTAACTTTTATGTGTCTTGATGTTCTTACAAAAAGTCCTTAAAAGTTATAGTTATTACAGAAAGATTTATAGGTATCCTGTTTTAGCAATTCTGCTGGAGAGGAGCATAACAACTGTAGCCTAAATCTTCTCTCTCCTATACCTAAACTCAATTTTAACAATTCCATTTTAGCAACTCTGTTGGAGATGCTCTTAAGACCACCATCCTTGCTGTTGGGAGTTGGGACACAGTTGACATGTGGCGGTAGCGCTGCAAGCGTCAGTAGACAATAAGGCCTGTTCGTTTCCTTTCCTCTAAATTTTAAACCTGTCACATCAAAAAGTTTTTATATTTAAAAATATTTGATTAGTTTAATGACAAAACTTTTTTCATATATAAGTGCTCTTTTCGAGACGAATCTAATAAACCTATTTAATCTATATTTTGCTATAGTGATGCTATAGTAACCATCTTCTAATCGCCACTTAATTACTTTTGTTAGATTTATCTCGTGAATTAGAGGAGGGGTTCTGAAGTTAGTTTTATAATTTGATTTTGTTTACATATAAATGATAAATCTTTTTGATGTGACCCCTCTAAAATTTAGAGAGGTGGAAACGAACACCCACAAAGGTTGGTAGGAGTAGTGTGTGTCTAGAAAAGCAGTGCCGCAGTTGTAGGAACACGAGAAGCGAAGATATGAGTCCACCAGCGATGGCGCTTGGTCACGCCTGGCCTTGGCCCTGGTACGAGCTGGCGCCGGCATGGTTCCTCTCGCTGGTCCTCCTCGGAGCCGTCTACGCCGCGGCACTCTCCTTCCGCGTCCTGGCCTACCTCGCGCTCAGCCTGCGCCGGTCGAAGGACCTCCGCCGCAGCTACGGTGAGTGGGCCGTCGTCACCGGGCCGACGTCCGGCATCGGCCGCTCCGTGGCCATGGAGCTCGCGCGCCGGGGCCTCAACCTCGTCCTCCTCGACCTCGACGCCGCCAACCTCCGCGAGACCTCCGACGCGATAAGGTCTCGCCACGCCGTCAAGACCAAGACCGTGGTGTTCGACCTCTCCCTCGTCGGCACCGCTCAAGGTGACCCACCTCTGTCTCAGTCAAATGTTGTTGCATTGTTGACGTTTCGTTCAACTTATTAATCGATCGCGTTGTCGTCGTCGGCACGGCCGCAGGCGACGAGGCGATGCGGCGGCTCCGGGACGCCGTGGACGGGCTGGACGTGGGCGTGCTGGTGAACAACGCCGGCGTGGCGAGGCCGTACGCGCTGTACCTGCACGAGGCCGACGCGGAGGCGTGGGTGCGGATGATACGGGTGAACCTGTGGGCGGTGACGGAGGTCACCGCGGCGGTGCTGCCAGGGATGGTGGCGCGCGGGCGCGGCGCCGTCGTGAGCATGGGCTCGGCGTCGTCGGAGGCCGTCCCCTCCTTCCCGCTCTCCACCATGTACGCCGCCACCAAACGGTACGTACGTATGCCATGTTAAACCAGTATTCCGTACTAGTACATACTGCATGTTAATTAATCCATAAACAAATAACTTCGAAATGTTAATGTCAACTGGATCAGGTACGTTGCTCAGTTCTCCAGGAGCTTGTACGTTGAGTACAAAAGCAAAGGGATTGATGTTCAGTGCCAGGTAAATTACTTAAGCAAATCTCACTTTTATTGGACGTTCAGAGAACATGTTTAACTCCTATACTGTATACAACTGGCCAATTGCGTACAGTGACACTCTGCAGTGCACATAATACATACGCGGTCTAGCTGGGACAATTGAATGTTGTTGTTCTGGCCCCGTCACTATCTCTTGCACAGTTGCACTCTGTACATCTATGTAGTACTGTAGCTGCACATGCGCCTTCATTCCTCTGCAAGTTGCAACCCGACGGATCGAATTCAATTTAATCGACGCCGATGGAGTAGTTGCTCGCATTCAATTGAAACGTATGTGCTGTGCTGCATGCAGGCCCCGTTCTTCGTGGCGACCAGGATGGTGACCGGCATCGCGATGGTCAGCTGGCTCGCGCCGTTCGTGCCCACGGCCGACGCCTACGCCCGCGCCGCGCCGCGCTGGATCGGCCACGGCCCGCTCTGCTCCCCCACCGTCAGCCACCAGCTCCTGTGGTGCGTCACCGCCGTCGTGCCGGACGCCGCGCTCGACTGGCTCCTCATGCACGAGAGCCGGCGGCAGAGGGCGGCCTTCCGGAAAGCCAGAGCGTCGAGGGAAGGGTCGGCGTTGTGTCTGGTGAAGCCAGGAAACTAGGAAAGCAGATAGCCAAACAATAACACGTCATTAAAGGTTGTTGTGTGCGTGTGTGTTCGTGAGGCTGAATATCCTTTTGTGTTTATGAGTGTTGCATTTTTACTGTGTCACAAAATAAAAATAACACATCATCAGGGGGGACAAATGACCCCAGCATGGCTCATGCCAGTAAGCTTGGCCCGACTGAGAAATTTTTTTTTATTATTTAATTTTTTTAACTTAAATTTTAATAATAAATCATGTAAGAAAAACTACATTTGCAACATCTAGTAGCGTGACTCAGATTAGAGACGCCAAACTAACCGCGTGATCACTTGCCATGTCGCGAGACTATCACGTTGGATTTTGGTCACGCGTTGGCATGATCAATTACTCCAATGCTCAGCATGATTCCGTATTTTACACAACTCAGCTGTCCCTCTCACACAATATTTTTTTTTTAGACCATAGGCTCACAGCCCTGCTTATTGAAAGCAAAATATTGTCTGCAGGGCTTACCAGCTTACAAGTTTTGTTCAAAACATCAAGCCATATTCCGGCCGGTTACCAAAACGCAAAGAGCTTCAAGACTAAGCCTCACTCTACGGTGCTATTACAGAATAGCCAGAAAGAGTACCATAGCAAGTAGCCTATTACATGATAATTATCAAACTGAGAAATGAGATGACAACTATTATCCTATTCCAGTAGGAGGTAGGGTCCTGGCTTCTTGATGTATCTGCCGCAGCTTATCTTTAATCTTCGCGCCCAATTCCGCCAGCTCCCTGCGCTCTCCCCCTATGCTGAGTATCTCCCATCTCTGCATCATTGATTTCATCTTGTAAGGCGCAGCATAAGGTGATGATGCTATGTGATCTTGAAAAACAACTCTGTTTCTAAGAAGCCACAAAGACCAAGTGCATGCAGCAAGTAAAATCATGTTAGTTCCCCTGTTAGCCTTATTGCAACTATTGAACGCTATATCTCTAAACTGGGTTAGGCTTGTTGGGATATGTGCCCAATGTAGAGCATCTCTAACCACACACCATAAGAAGGTCGCCACTGGGCAAGTGAACATAATGTGGTCTGCTGTCTCATCAGCTCCACATAGCTTACATTCTTTGCCACCTTTCCACTTACGCTTCTTGAGCTGGTCACATGATTGAATCCTGTCTTTGTATAGTTGCCATAGGAAAATCTTCACTTTACTAGGTATTTTTGCCTTCCATATCTCCATCATATCAGTGTCTTCTACTCCAGGATGTAGTATAGCTCTATATAGTGAGGAAGTTGAAAATTTGCCTGTTCTCTCTAGGACCCATTTGACAGTGTCAGGTTCTTCATTCAGTTGTATCTGCTCCAATATGTTCATCATGTGCATCCATTCTTCCACCTCTATTGCTGTCAGATTTCTCCTGAACTCTATTTCCGGAGGGCCATTCATGAATACTTGACTGACTGTTTGGTCAGGATATCTGCATTTCAGAAATAGGTTCTGAAAGGTAATCTTCAATGGGCATTGATCTATCCAGCAGTCAGTCCAGAATTTCGTTTTCTTGCCGTTGCCAACAATGTAAACTGCCCCTTTGCTGAAATGATGTTTTACAGCATGGAGTCCTCTCCAAAACTGAGATGTATTTCTAACTCTACTTCCAAAGAAGCCCCCTTCCCCCATGTATTTGTTTCTCAGTAGTTCACAACAGAGGTCATCTTTATCATTTTCTAACTTGAAAATCCATTTGTTCAGTAGGCATGCATTCATGGTTCTAGTTTCAGTGAAACCCAGACCTCCAAATTCTTTTAGGTTTGCCATCGCTTCCCATTTCACCATGTGATATTTCTTCTTGTTGTTTTTCCCATGCCAGAAGAAATTAGCTCTATCTGTGTCCATCTCCTGGTGATTGCCTTCAAATAACAAGTACACCCCCATAGTGTAGCTAGGTACTGAGCTTAGACAAGATTCCAGTAGGATGGATTTACCTCCAGACGAGATAAGTTCACTTTGCCAAGTGGGCAGCCTCTTCCTGATTTTTATATTGATGTACTTGAAGTCTGCACTTTGCAGTTGTGAATTACTGACAGGCATACCCAAGTATTTGATTGGTAGTTTGCCCACATTGCAATTGAACAGATCTGCAACTCTTTTGTTTTCCTGATCATTAGCTCCAACCACAAACACCTCACTCTTTAAGTAATTTATCTTCAAACCTGACATGTTTTCTAAACAGTACAGCAAGAATTTGGTATGGGCAATCACTTGTTCATCCAGCTCTATAAAAATGATGGTATCATCTGCATATTGCAGATGGGTCAATCCACCATTTATCAAATGGGGTATTAGGCCCCTGATTAGCCCAGCATCTCTAGCTTTGGTGAAAATTGCATCAAAAGCATCTCCTACCAAATTGAAAAGTAGTGGTGACAGGGGGTCACCCTGTCTCAGCCCTCTATGTGTTTTGAAATAATCACCAGGGGTTCCATTAATGCTGACAGCCACTTTCCCTGTTTCCATCACCTGCTTTATCCAACTGATCCATCTCTCTGGAAAGATTTCTTTCTCATAATCTCTATCAAAAACTCCCAGCGAACTCTATCATATGCTTTTTCAAAATCCAGCTTGAGTATAACTCCAGTTTCTTTTCTCACTCTGAGTTCGTGCAAGGTTTCATGCAAAATAACAATACCATCTAAAATATTCCTACCAGGCATGAAAGCAGTTTGATTTCTACTAATTAAATTTTCAGCTACACTGGTCAAACGAATGGTCAAAGTTTTTGTGAACCATTTATAATCAACATTTATCATGCAGAGGGGTCTGTACTGTCTAATATTGTTAGCCTCCTTCATCTTGGGGATTAGAGTAATCAAACCATAGTTTAAACGTTTGAAATCCAGGGTATCCTCATAAAAATTGTTGAACATCTCTACCATATATTCCTTTATTTGAGGCCAGAAGGCTTTGTAGAACTCTACAGATAACCCATCAGGGCCAGGGGCAGTATTAGACTTCATTTGATTGAGTGCTTCTTCGATTTCCTCCATTGTAAAGGGTTTTTCAAGTGAGGATACTTCGTCTTCATTTAGAGATCCTCTGTCTCTCCAAATATTACCATCCAGGTGTATATCTACTTTGTCAGCTTTCCCAAATAACTCTTTGTAGAAATCTTCAATATGTTTCTTAAGCCCCTCTTCGGTGTCAATCTCGTTATCCCCCTCTTCGAGTGAGAAAATGGTGCATTTCCTTTTTCTCCCATTGGCAATACCATGAAAGTATCCTGTGTTGCAATCACCCTTCATAATCCAGGTTTCACCACTCCTTTGCCATAGCAGTTCTTCATAGCTGTATATAGCCTCTAGTTGTTCCTCCAGTTGATACCTCAGTTGCCACTCCTCATTTGTGAGATCCCTAATTTCACTGTTCTAATCAAGGGTTTTTATTTGTTTCCTCAACTCCTCTTTCTCTTTCTTCACTTGGCTACCTCTGTTTGCCCCCCATCCTTTTGAGCGAAGCTTCCAATAGTCCTGAATCTCCATATTGTTTCTGTCTGGCCATTTCCCAAGTATCTGTTCTTTGTATTCAGGGACAGTGAGCCAAGCTGTCTCAAAACGAAATATTATGCTTCTCTTTCCTTTTCCATCTCCAGTATCAACTAGTAGCGGGTTGTGGTCTGAACCAACTCTGAGCAGGCTCCTCAGGGTCACTGTTGGATAATGCAGCTCCCAGTCTATAGACATGAGCACTCTGTCCAGAGCACATCTCACTGGGTTGGATTGTTTGTTGGTCCAGGTGTATCTACTTCCACATCTTGTAATCTCTCTCAGGGCACTATCCTCTATGAAAGAGTTAAACATATCCATCCAGGCGTGATCCACATGACTGGACGATTTCTCATGTGAGTATCTTATGAAATTGAAATCTCCTCCTATAAGCATAGGGTGTCCTGTCCTCTGAATTTTTTGGAACAACTCTCTCAAGAAAATTGGTTTCTCATCCTCTTGCACTGGACCATATACATTTACCACCTCCCAAACAAATTTATCCTTCCTGTTCTCAATTATTATGCTAGAGAAGTAGGTACCTGAGTCCATCTCAGTGGCATCTAGATCTCCCTGCTTGACTCCCACCAGTGTCCCACCTGTGTGGCCTCTAGCAGCAGTCCAGTTCCAGGAGAAGGGTTGTCCTTTGACCAATGATTTCAGCTCTCTGATGGAGAAATCCTGCTTTATTGTCTCTTGGATACAAATCACCTCTATCTTGTGATGCCTGATCAACTCTTTAAGCTGTCCTTTCCTGCCTTCACCTCCAATTCCTCTGATATTCCAAAAAAGGATCAACATTGTTGTTTTTTGTTTCTGGTGGAGGGGCAAGCCCTCCTCTTCCTTATGGTTCTGCGTGGTCTATTTCTCATAGCTCTATTTTCGGTTTCAGGAGAAGACATCATCTCTATTTCCTCATTGTTATCATCTGGAATCCTCTCTTCTTTATTCCTATCTTTGCTTGTAACCTGTGCCTCTATATTAAGGCTCTTTTGTGTGGCTACCTCTACCATTTTCTTGTTTTCAGCCTCCTTTTTCTTCTTTGCCTCAGTTAGTACAGCCTGAGCTGCTTCCTGTGCTTGAATTGTGGAAATAGTTTGACAAGCATTATCTTGGTTTTGACCAAAAACTATACCACTATCTGAAGCTACTCTTAGCAGGTAAATAGGATCAAAAGAATTGAAAGTTGTGTAAGTAGTCGTAATACCTGGGGGTAGCTCGCGAGCAGATTTTATTTTCTCAGCCTTGCTAGAGATCAACTCTCCATCATTGATAATTCTGGTACTAGCTCTTTGTGCAATCATCGGCATTTTCCTCAGATTGTCTGGTGGTTCTTCATTAATAACCTGTGACCCTGTTTCCACTTCATTCACCTGAAAAGCCTCTGTCACCTGTGCTTTCATTTCTGTTGTTGGGGATAAGTTCAAATATGCAGCAAGAGCCGCAGTTCTCTTATCAAAAGCCATGTCAATTTTCCTCATCTCTTCCTTCTCTTTTCCCAATGGGTCAGGTTCATAATCTAACATCTCTTCCTCTTGGCTGTCCTCCAAGGTTACATCTTCCTCATTTGTCATGCTCTTTGCATATTGTTCCTGCTCAGTTGGAATAGGGCTCATATCTGGCTGTGTATTCTCACTCTCATTTAATTCAGCATCCTCTTCATTTGGGGTGTGACTGGTATTTGTCCTACTGGTGTGTTTCCCTTTGTTGGATCCACCTGTATCATCACCCATGTTTACATTTAGCTGTTTTGCAATTCTCAGGAAATCAGGATCATGTTCCCCCTCATTGTAGGTAGGATCCTCATCCTCATCTTCATTCTGTCTGTCCCTGTGCCTATCAAATTTGGATGGGCGAGCAGGAGGGGGTGGAGGGGGATTTGGTACTTCCACCTCCCACTTTATTTTCCTGCCTTCTCCATTGAAGAACACCTCTGTTTCCCCTTTAATCAAGTTAGCACTCCTAACTCCCATTTTAACTCTGATTGGGCCAGGTCTGTCTAAGCTGTCAAGATCAATCTCCACAGGATCCCCCACTAGCTGTGAAATTGATCTAACAACTGTTTTAGTTCTTGCTTTAGGGTGCCAATTGTGAGCTTTGACCCATATTACTTCTAGCACAGAGGTGGTGTTGTCTGATCTCTCTGTGGGTTTAACAGATGCCACCACTGAGTCTGTGACAAAGCCAAAATTCTTGAATTTGGTAAGTTGTAGCCTCGTATCTTCATCCGGGAATGTCACTGGATATTCAGTTTCTGACAACCTCTTCACTTTCCAGCTTATCTTATCCCCAAACAAGCAAACCAACTCTCTCTCAACTGATTCAGTCGTAGTTTTCCCCTCCAAAATTTCCATCAAACCAAGGATCTCTTTTTTCTTACTGTCCTTCTTCTCTGGAAAATGAATGCTGTAGAAGCCATTACCAGGCATCCCAAAACCACACAGCCTCAGTCCTTGCTTCACTGGGCAAAACATTGCTTTGTGCCCTTCAGTTTTGCAGTTAAAACACATTGGGGGATAAGTGCACTGACCCTGATGGTGGCCCTCTCTAGTGCAGTTGTAGCACACCAGAGGTTTTGTTCCTGCATCATTTGGTTGCTTCCACTGTTCAGAGCTAGATGAATCCTTGTTCCTCATCAGTTTGTTCCTCAGATCTTGCTCAGCGTCACCCATACCAGCATCTCTTTCATCTGACCTTCTCTTTGTGCCCTGTCTTTCATAACTGCCATCTCTTCCATAGTAATACTCATCTCTCTCATAGTCACCATTTCTGTAATTACCATTATATCGACCTTGGCCTTCCTGCCATCTGCTTGGACCTTCTCTGTGGTTGTAGTTCGCCTGCTGAGATCTGTAGTCCTGAGCCTGGTTATTGTTGGATCTTCGAAAATCTTCCCCATCTCTATTGTAGTTTCTCTGTCCATCTCCATCTCTGTTGTAGTTCCTCTGCCCATTACCATCTCTATTGTTATTCCTCTGTCCATCCCACTTTCGCTGCTCATCCCTTCCCCCAAATTTTTGGAAGCTGGAGCTCATCTTGGGTGTCACCCTTGGCTACTCGCTTCACTTACAACTCTAGCAAAAGATCTCGAATCTTGTAGCTTCTTCTTCGATCGAACCACTCTGCGCGCAAGGTGACCAAATCTTGCAATGTCGCTTCTTCTTGCGGGGAACCCTAGCCCTTGCTCCGCCGCCACCAGAGCTCACCCTTCCTGACCCAAACCCATCTCTCCTCTCTCTTAGACCAGGAATGATTATATACGTCCTCTATACACGTACCAAAAGGAAACTCAGGCTGGGCCGACTTTGGTGGGCTTGCTATTGGGCCTCTTTTTTCCAGTATTTCAGATGTTGTCCCTCCTTTTTGTTCTATACCTGATATCTTTGGAGTTGTATCTTGCAACTCTCTTCTGTTTGCATCTTCAACTGTAAACCCCATTTCATTGGTCTTTTCCTGGACAAATAAAGCCAATTTTATTTCCTCAGCCAGAGATCTTCTATGTTGTGCTTCCTCCCAATTCAAATTTTTCATTTTTGCATAAGCATCTCTTGGTACTGACAATCTCTTTACTGTCGTAGCAGGTCTCGGAATTTCTTTTCTGAAACGATCAGGATTACTGCTATATTTGTTAACACTTCTGTAGAACTCTTTCTCATATGCATCATATTTTTCCTGTTGGTTATCTATCTGCTGTACAATCTCCTCCATCGGAGCCAGAGTTAACCTTCTATTACTTGGTTTTTTGGGTCTTCTGTCAGTATTGTCCTGAGAACTACCATTAAGTTCATGTTCAGGCCAAAATTTTCCTTGAGGAGTCTCGGGAAATTTACAGATCACCTCATTCACAAATCGTTTTTCTGGATTAGTTTCATGTACTTGATTATACTGCAGACGCACACGACCCTCCTCTCCATTGCTTCTCTGATTGCCACACCACCCATGTCTCGAGATCCTCTGCTCAGACCTCTGAAACCTCTGCTCGTGTTCTGTTTGCCTTCAGTTATGCACAGCTCTATTTCCTTTTCTCAAATCCTCTCGATTAGAACACCTCCAGAAATTCTCACACTCAAGCGATCAATCCCTGATCCCTGACGACGTGATTTGACACCTAACACCTCTGTTTATTGCAGTCCTCTTCTGCAAATCAGACGAAACAACTCGAACACCTCTTCCGCGATGACCTCCGCGTCGGAAACTTCGCGCTCCCAGATATCACCTCTTTTCCCCTCGAAAAGTAGGAGAGATCAATCCCCCTCACGTCCTCGCTCGATTGCGCGGATTATTTCCAGGATTTATTGGTTAGATCGAGGCAGGATTGATCGGGGAGCGATGGGCGGGGGAGCGGGGGAGCGGGGCCTCGCAAACACCAAATCATGTTAACATGTCGCTATCATGGTGTTACCCTCACACAATATTCGGCATGGCTCTCCTGAGGTGGGCTCAGCTCCGTGCGAAAGCCTCACGGCCGGAGGTCAGCGGCTTCGTAGGCGGCGAGATCTGCCATGGCGAGCAGCTCCGAGATCTGCCACGGCGAACAGGGGCGTACGCGGCGAGCAGCGGCGTCGACATCCCCGGCCCATCGCCGTATCGCCACCTGCAGCTCGCCGTCACCCCAAGCACCTCGGATCCCGTCGAAGGTTGCGCCATGGCCGCAAGCTCGGTCTTGGGCGAGCTCGGGCGGACTGCGTGCCGGCGAGCTCGGTCGGGCGGCGTTGGGCGGCGTGGGGCGGGCTGCGCGGTGGTGTGCTCGGGCAGACGGCACATGGGCGAGCTCGGGCGGGCCATGGCTGCGAGCTCTCGTCTGGGGAGGTCGCGGGCGTGGGAGTGAGAGCAGTAATTGAGGGGTATACTAGTCATTTCACTTCTCTGCAAGTTTTCTCGAAAAACTCCCCAATCCCTTACATATTGGGACGGAAGGAGTATCTCTGCTGTCTCTTTGGCATGGCTTTCCTGGTAACTTGTCAGCATTAAAATTAAACAATCCCTGTTTGTGGAGCTGACACTCTTTCTCCTATCTCTGCTATCTCTTCAGCACAGCTTTCCTCGTAACTTGTCAGCATGAAAACAATCTCTACTTGTGGAGCTGACGAGAGAGAGGGGCATATGGGAGGCATGGGGTGGCAGAAGTGTGTCTACCAGCAACTTTCCTCTCTCTTTCAACTTTATCACATGGCAGGAGTCCTCCTGGCAATTTTCCCCGTGGATACGGGTCCCGCGGGATCAGACCCGACGGGGGTGGGGACGGAGCTGGTTTTTTTCCCGCGGGGCTGGCGAGGCGGGGACCCAAAACGCTAGCGGGTCGGGGATGAGGATGCCATTTGCCCCGTGAAGGTCCCTGTGACCCCAAAGAAGAGAAAATATTGGCCCATTTCTTAGCATTCAGCCTAACAGCCCACCAGACTCAACATCACATACATATACTCCCTTTTTTCCGAACTGTAAATTCTAACCATTCTTCACCATCCAGCCGCCGGCTCCACCCTCTCTTCTCGCCCAGGAGCCTCTTCCTTCCTCTCCTCACCCGCTGCTGGTAGCTCGTTGCCGTCGTAGACCACGCAGAACCGCCGCCGTCGTCCCTCACTAGATCCACTCAATAGCGGCCGTCTTCATGCTCCTATTGTGCGTCGCGCTGTCGCCCATCCCCATCGACCTGCCGCCCTTCTTCCAAGAGCTCGAAGCCGCCATCGTCGCCGCCGCCGCCGCCGCCGCTCACCGCCTCGAGGACGGCATCCCCGTGGAGCCCTGACGGGGAGCAGGGATCCATCGGGGACGGGGACGGGGCAAGATTTTGCCCCGTTAATCTTAGCAGGGCCGGGGCGGGGCGGGGATGGAGGTCGTTCCCCCGCTCCCGCCCCGCCCCGTTGCCAGGCCGAGGCAGGAGGTGTTTATGAACATTTTCTCCTAATACTACTCCTTCGAGCAGGTGATGAAAGTGCAAGAAGATCATAGTGTTTGGTTAGTTTGGCTGAGTAGAGATATTGTTTGGTTTCCTCGAAAAAAAAAAGAAGAGAGATATTGTCGGTTGCCTCAATGACATATACAATTTGAAAATTCTAATTATAATGCAAGGTAATTCCTTCGTTTGGTTACTTGCATATACTTAATTAGTGGGGGGTTGGTAATCTGCTTGTGTTTTTGGTGACAATTTAAGTTATGGATGTTCCACTCATAATACTTGAACCACATCAGCATATATAAACTTGACAAAAGTTAATACACATAATTCATGGTTCAAAACAACAAAGTTTGGCTATTAGCAGAAGCGATAATATTTGTGATCTCAATACTGAAGCTCAATTTAAATTATTTGTCTACAATCAAAATACAAAAAAAATCTCCCTACGAAATAAGACATTATAGTATCACCTATGTCATTGGATATCACCTCACGTCCCACCTTACCTCACTGCACAAAGCGGGGGTCTTTGAAGTGAGTGACTGTTGGTGTAACTTCAACCTTATGTGGGTGGGGACTTAGGAAAAGAGGGGGGATAGCGATGAGAGACAGAGAGAGCATGTGGTGGGACTATAAAAGTTTAGTGGAGAGAGAGCATTGTTTATCTCACATGTGTGATGCTACAGTAAGTTATATGTGCACTAAGAAAATTAAAATACATAGCGAATACGAAAAGAGGAAGGGATCAGTGCGCGTCCCGATCGAGAAGAAATTTGATAACTCGAGAACCAAAGTACCTCCAGGAGAACTGAGGGTTTAGGAGGGCACTGCGTGACCATCCGATGTGATTTGAGCATGTTAATGGTATCACGCGGAGACCTGACGATTTTTGTTAGATAGAGGAAAAAAAGTAGGAGGGCACGCTCAGCACGAAAATTAAATACAGAACTATTGAAAATAAATTTGAGAATTTAGTGCAAACCTGACCGGACACCCAGTTCAATGACATGAAACTCTTCGAAGGGATCTCTCCATCATTAGTTGACTTAGGAAAAAACCAAGAATATATAATAGAGAAGAGTGATAAAACTAATTAATCAAAACAGAGGAATGAGAAACACTTGTTGTTTGGATTGCATGAAGTTTTTTAATGAGCAACAAGATAATGACTATTACACCTCTTAGTCATACCACTACGGGAAAGCCAACGTTTGCCGAGTGTTTTTTCTTTGCCGAGTGTATTTATTCGGGCACAAGGTCTTTGCCGAGTGTCAAAAAAAAACTCGGCAAAGAGATGTTTGCCAAGTGCCAAAAAAACACTCGGCAAAGAGATCTTTGCCGAGTGTTTTTTTCAACACTCGGCAAAGTTTTTAACCTTTGCCGAGTGTTTTTTTTCCGACACTCGGCAAAGATCCCTCTTTGCCGAGTGTTTTTCCAATTACACTAGGTAAAGAATATTTTAATTAATTTTTTGAGACACTAAATTAATTCAAATCAAAAAGTTTTGAACTACAAAGTTGTATAACTTCTCAACATCTACACTTCTTATTTTGGTAATTTTTCATTGGACAAAGCGCAAGTAAATTTGTTCACAAAATCTACGGCTCCCGTATAGTTTCCCGAAATAAAGAGAGATGTTTGAATTTGTGAACAATGTTACTACCATTATTTTGGATAAAAAAGACCAAAATAAGTTGTAGATCTTCAGAAGTTACACAACTTTGCTGTTGAACACTTTTTAATTTGAATTAATATTGTCAACGAAAAGTATATTCGAATTTCTCAAATTTCAAAATTTGAATTTTACAAACAACCTCGGATGGAGAAACAACCAAAATGAAAGTTGTATATATCAAAAAGTTATGAAACTCTCTAGTTGACAACTTTTTTATTTGAAATCATCTTATCAACGAAAATTTAGTTTAAAAGAGTTCAAATTTGAAATTCAAATTTTGTAAACGACCTAAGATGGAGAATTGACCAAAATGAAAGTTGTAGATCTCGAAAAGATATGAAACTTTGTAGTTGACAACTTTTTAATTTAAATTCATTTAGGGCCTCAAACAATTAGTTGAAACTTGGTTTAGTATGATATGAGTATAATCAAAACGGAATATGGGCACATGTGATACTGTGGTGTAGTGGTAGAGGGGCTCCACGCGCAAGAGAGAGGTCGCGGGTTCGAATCCCACCGGCCGCGTAACGCGCGAATATTACGTGAACAATGCCGCGACTTGTGATGGGGATGGGCTAGCTAGCTGGTGGGGGTTCTCCCGACTTGTGACATTTGGCACTCGGCAAAGAGCTCTTTGCCGGTACCTGTTTGCCGAGTGCAACACTCGGCAAAGGGTTTGCCGAGTGTATTTAGAGGGGGTCTCCCGTAGTGTACGTTAGCATCCATTAGCCCAATAATAACGGTTATGTTTTTTTATCAAACTAGTGTTTACATATCCCATACCTCGTAATGATGCTCAGTTAGTTGTTGTCTTAGCTTGTTGTCCGGCTCACTTGTTCCTCTAGTACACTTCTGCCAACTCATTATCCGTCCTACCTACTCGTCGTACACTCTGGCAAGGCTACTACCTTCACGCGTCACCTTCCCCCCTCGCCTTCCTACTGGTAGGTTGGTCATCTTGTTGTTTGGATTACCTACTCGTCACCCTCTTGTGGCTCTTCCCGTCCTCCTTTCTAACTTATTTTTCGGTTCTCTCACTCACCCTTACTCTATCATCGTCATAGCTTGTTTTTCAGCTTGCCTACCCATTACATCATAATTGAGGTATTTTAGACTCATAATGGTATGATGGAAAATGTAGAAACAAGAATTAGGGATGTTTTTAGCTATCTTTTATAACCCGAATTTAGTTATTTTTGGACTTATAATGGAATAACGGGTAATTTAGAAATAGGTGTGAAGTGTATTTTTAGTTATTTTTATTATTTCGAATTTAGCTATTTTTTTACTCATAACGGCATGGTGGGTAGTTTAGAAATAGGTTTCTTGGCTATTTTTTATTATTCTGAATTTAGCTATTTTATAAATATTTATAGGGGGTTTTGTGACTATTTTTTTTATAATGGCAGTGGTGGGTGATTTTTTCTTATTTTCTCAGATTAACGTGGGAATTTCTAGCATTTTAGAGCGAACGCGGTGGCTACTTTTCGTCATCAATTAAATATATAATAGATGACGGTTATATTAAAGGGGGAGAAAAAAGAGAAAATGACAATAGATGATGCGGGCTGCCTAGAAAGCTTTAATTTTAGAGAGATTTCCTTGTGTGCCTCTGAAAATTGTTCGTTTCCCTTCTCAGCCAGTGCAAAAAATGATTTTCCCTTCTATGCCCTGCTTGAGATTTCTCTTCCCCTCTGTGCCACTCTCTGGTATTCAAAAAAATCATAATGCTTTAGTGTATTCCCAGACTTTTAAATTGAAAATGGAAACAATTTGAAACTTTGCAAACAACAAAATTTATTATTCACATGTATCATTGCCAACACAAAAAAAACTTTCAATAGTCTCAGTGTTCGGCAAGTAAAATTTTTTGCCATCAGAGAAACAGAAAAGTGTTTTTAAAAATTAAGCAAGTATTCATTTCCTTGCTTAAATACTTGCATTTCCTCTCTTGACCCAAACAATTACTTATCAAGCATTAAAAGTTTTGAATTTTTCTGTGTTGATAGACAAACACATGAAAAATATTTTTTTATTAGCAAAGTTAAAAATTTCTTTTGTTTTGAACCTTTAAAGTTGCAAATACATTGCGGCATTAAACTTTTTTGAAGGGCACAAAGTGGCACAGAAGGGAAGAAAAATCTCAAACAAGGCCACAGAGTGCACAGAAGCGATTGAAGTTAGCGTGGTTGTGGACGATGAGCAATACGTCAAGGCAGTGGCTGATGCCGATTTTGATGACGGTGTGGTTGACAGTGGCACCATGGTAGACGTCGCGTGGGCAAAGATGGACGGAACAGTAGTCACGGGTGGCGCGGTAGCAGACATCACAATGGTCGATGCCTCTGAGGTGGTGGACGGTGAAGTGGGATCACAACGATCTTGGCAATGGCGCGGTGGAGAATGGCGCAGAGGTCAAAGGTGGCATGTTTGTGAACGATGAGCAGCACGTCAAGGCGGTGGCTAATGATGGTGTGGTGGACAGCAGCGCTGTGGTTGACGCCGGTGTGGAATGCACCAATGTGGAGATGGACGACACGGTGAAGGATGGCACAGTAGTTGCAGGTGCATGGTAGCGGTCAGTGCAGCGGTCTTTGGTACAGCAATGTTGGGGACGGCAAAGTGAAGGGACGAAGTGGTCGAAGGTGTAGCGTGGTGCAGACAAAGGTGGTACTCGATGGTGGCACGGTTAGGGACAGGGCAATCCACAGCGTGTGGTAGTCGATGGAGCAGTGGTGGAGCCGACAAGGAGCACGGTGCCATTTGGAGGGAAAAGTGAGTAGGGCGCTTAACTCGGTAGCCAGATGGTGGGAATTTGTTAAGCCTTGGTAGCCGGGTCGTGGGAACATGGTGCATTGGTAGTTGGATTGGGAATCCAATGAGTTGTCTTTGTTGGTGTTTGGAGTCATCTTACTTAGTAAATATGATGCTTTTGTTATAGGTATTTACATCAGGACTTTTCATAAAGGCAGACTCTTGAGTTAAGCCTTTCTTGATTTTAGCCCTTGGATTCATATTTCCCCACACTTCTTTTTTTTTTGGCGAAAATGCAGGGGAGAGTCTTTTTAAGTACAAGAACGTTGGGGTGGGACACTAGTACTTTTCCCCACACTTCTTGAGTACTCCATGTACTCATGCTCTTAATTTCCTATAATAAATGTTGCCTAGAGTGGAAGCCAAAAACTACTTTGAAGATGGAGCAAAGAAGCTCGTGTTGCTCCCGGTCGATTGCCTATGGAGCGTTCCGGAGTTGTTTACTTCTATTGATGTTTTTTAGTCTGGTTTGCTTTAATGATGTTTTTTTAGGAGAGACGTGAAGTCGGTCAGGGCATTGTGGATTGTGGCTCGATATCTCCCGAATCGTTTCTTGACCTTCCAGAATATTCTAGTTGAATTATATATGGGTCTTGAGCCTTCTGATGTCGACTTGAATGAAGTTTGGGTGAAATCTTCTTGTGGGATGTCGATTTCAATCAAATTCGGGCGAAATCATCTTGTGGGTCTTATATTCACTCCCTCGGTCCCTCAAAGCCTTGGTTCATTAATTGGGTTGTCCATAATGTCATAAATTTCACTTGATTGTACAATATTGCACAATATCGACAATATGAACAAATATTAGAAGTTAGTGAATACAATAACAACATTTATGTTCTTAAATAAGTTAATTGGCACTATCTGGATGTTGGTCGGATTTGTGTTTTCCCATGACGATTTTGGTGAAGAAGGCGACGATGGGTTTGGCAACGGGCTCGGCGACGACAAGTTCATCATATTTTCATGTGGAAGGTCTTTTGCGAAAAGGTTGGGTTTCAATTTTTCCCCGTCGGAGATGAGGATGACGGTGGTGGATGGTGAGATGGCCGTGTTCGTTCAGATCGGAGTTCTCGTCCGTGGCATATCCGTCTGGGATGGTGATCCTAGTTGGTGTAATTTGCGGTTCTTTCAAGGTTTGTTGTCTCCCATCAATGGTGTTGGCGTTGTTTGGGTGGTTTATGTAAACAGGGAATGTAATATGCTTTAATATCAATGAATTTCCCTTTTCGCAAAAAAAAAATTTGTATAATAAATGGTTCCGAAAAACTGTTGCGCATAGTCCCATGTGTCTATCACCACACACACTCATGGCGGCTGCGCCCAATTATAGTTACTTCCAGTTAAAGATATTTATGAAGACTTGACTATAACAAAGTCCTCTAGATTGACGTGAGATAGCCAGTTGGTACTGACATGTCCCCATAGGGCAGAGGCAGATTAATATGATCCCAATTGCATCCAATTAGACAACCGAATCTGCTGGTTAAAGAACGTTAAGATGCATAAAACAGCTCATAAACCTTTCCTTATTGTCCCAGACAAGTAATCTTTTTTTTTTTTTGCGGGGAAGGCACGTACCGCAAACCATGAATCCGTTTACCAAGAACTTTGAAGTCAGCCATCAGTGAATTTGATGGCAACGGCCCAGACCTAACATGGTCAAGTTGATACTGTTTCGGGCATGGCCGCATGTGCCTATCGACCACACACCTCGCTGCGGCTGCCAATTAGTCACTTGCAGTTGAAGATGAAAATTTATGATGAAAAGGAGTTTTATTAACTCACAACAGGGTTACAATCTGTTGCAATGATACTTGCAACAAAATCTGGACAACTATGAAGCCAGACTTTGGAGAACATCTCCATAGACGCCTTATTCACCAACATATGGCTAATTAACCCTATTCTGAATTCTATTACAATGCATAATCTCAAGTCCCCTCAATTCTATTATTAAAATTTATGACGACTTGACTAACCGATTCTGCTATAGGTTCAAATGAGAAGGTCAATGGGTACTGCCATGTGTCACACAGGGGCGGGGCAGATTAATATCTCTCTGTCCAGAAATATAGTGTCCATAGTTATGTCCTAATTCAAACTTTATTAACTTTCACCAATAATATCCACAAAACTATAAATGTTGACAACACAAAAATTATGTTATTGGATTCATCATGAAATAGACTATTGTAATATGTAACTCTTTTCGTTTGAAACAATATATATTTATATATATTATTGGTCCAAGTTGTAAAAAATTAACTTAGGACAAAACCACTATATTTCTGGACGGAGGGAGTATATATGATCATTATGACTTATGCCGAATAAACCAGCACATAACCTGTGTTTACTGTATCTTACTGTCAGCCAACCGTGGATCCGATGGTGGCCCAACTTTGAACTTGACGCTCTTTCGCATATATAGTCCCCTGTATGTCTCGCCTCCCGTCATTAGTGATGGGTAAGGAAGCCAATTAATTAGCAACTGGTAACACGCGCATCACATATTCTCGTCGCTGATGAAGTTATCACGAACGTGGATGCTTGATCGCTGATGAGTTTCATCAATGATGTGGTTTTCCCAATACGTTAATTAAAGACGCCATCAGCGGCAAGGTTTTGCCCAAAACGCACCATCCATGAGTAATCATCAGAGACAAGATTTACGAAACATCAGTCGTAAATCAAGATTGGAGACCCAGAACTTATCATTCGGGAGTACATCCAAGATGAAATGCTGAATCAAGTTCAAATCACCACGGATGGGCGCGGCTAGTCTTATTTCTATGAAGCATAGGGAGTTAGCATGTATACTTTGTTTACTTATGAAACAAATTAATTCTCAACTTTCAGGTTTCTCAACCTCTGGCAAATACTATGAGAGCTCTATGACCCGAGATAGAGATGGTCATAGTGCATAGAAGGAAAAAGGAAAGACCAATGGTTCACCGTATTGCGAAAGGGCCTGTAGCCTAGTGATTACAAGAGCCTCAGTAGCATCTAAGGTTCTGGATTCGACTTCCCGTGGAAGCGAATTTTCTAGGTTAACGGCGTTGTGCGTTCAGCAGGAGGCGACGTGGCCGTCGACAGTGAGGCACCGTGGTGACTTCGTCAATCTCGAGGATTTACCGGCTTAGTCTTCGAAGATACTCATAGGGGTAGAGTTTGCATATGTGCGTTCATATGAGTGAGTGTGCGTGCGTTGTGAGTGTTGAAGTTGTATTGTGTAATCGCAAAAAAAAAAAAGAATGGTTCACCGTATTATTGAACTTACTGTACTCTGCCTTTTTTGTTTCCTATATGCCAGTCACTCAAAGCATGGTTCGCCGTTTTGTTGTTGCATCCCATTCCAAACTGAAGAATTCACCATGCTGGTTTCCTTGACTGACATTTTCTGGAAAATGCATTGTTTTCCTTCTAAAACGACTCTTTCATTGGCAGAAGGAAAACATTTATACCAACGACTGTGACATCCTACGTACATGTGAAAGCTGACTAAAAAATAATTTGGAAGAAAAGTTGTCTGATGAAATTAACTTACATCTTTGTAAACAGGTCTGAATGCATGCTGGATCGTTTCCCCGTCATGCATGCTTCATTCAACTTGGATTTCTGATCTTGTTTCCAACATCAAGCCTCTATAAAATTCTACTGCCCACATGCGTCAAGTGCATTGAGATGCAGATGGACGCCTTGTGCGGGGGGCTGGAACTGCAATGGCACACTAGCTACGAACGGCATGATAGATCTTGCCGCATTTCTACATATTTCTAACATGTGCCGGATAGTGTCCGTGCATGTCTCCCGGAGTGGGTGCATGCACCAGGCAGGGCGGGTAAGCTGACGTCATCACCCACCACTAGTGCTGAGTCTTCGGTGGTGGGCGGCACTGACGTCATCCTGACCGTCATTGCTTTGTACGCCGAGTTCTGTAGACATTCTTGCATCACCATGACCGCCACTGCTGCCTGCTACGCTGCTCTTTGAGGGCCTGTGTCACTGCATGCTCTCATTTTACTAGTGTTACAGTGAAGTGGGTTCTTTTGTTTTTTTTCAATAATTAATGTGGTAATTTCTAATAACGTTTACAAGCGAACTGATAGCTCCTTTTCTTGATCAAATATTAAGTTAACAGATCTTGTTCCCGGGACTAGCTAGTTACCTCAGGGTAGTTGGTTGCAAGCGACGACTTTGGAGCATACACAGCGGGGCGTTGAGATTCTTCCAGCCGAGGAAAGACTTGACTTGAGCAGCATACAGCGAACTGGGCAACTGGCTAGCTAGCAATGCGTGGCTCCGGGCCAGTTACGGCTATATATTTGATCCCTCGAATACGTCGAGTGATGGCAAGCTAAGTTAGCAGGAAGCCACACTTATCCAGCACATAGCTAGCTAGCTAGGCCGCAGATCTAGCTCCGAAACCATGGCACCAGCCACGGTAGGATTAGGATCTTTGCCCTTGGTTGCACCTCTGCTGCTCATTGCGATAGCAGCTTGGGCATCACCATCATCCGGGGCGGGCGACGACATGCTCACCAACCACATGGCACTGCCCGGCTGCAACAGCACCTGCGGCAACGTGAGCATCCCCTACCCCTTCGGCATCGGCCCCAACTGCTTCCGCGAGGGCTTCGAGATCGTCTGCGTCAATGGCAGTACACCCGTCCTAAAAGAGGATCCCTATTACGAGGTCCAGAACATCTCCGTCGCGGCGCCGGAGAGCCAGGCCCGCGTGCGCCTGCCCATCGCCTACCAGTGCTACGACAAGAGCGGCTACAACTGGACGTCCCCGGATGTGGCCTTCAACAAGCAGGGGGTGTACCGCATCTCCGACGCGCGGAACGAGCTGGTGGTCATCGGCTGCAACACGGATGCCTACATCATGAGCAAGCCGGTGAACGACACATCGTACCACCCCTACGACTACGACATCTACACTGGCTGCTCGTCGTACTGCCCCACCGCCGAGAGCGCCATGGATGACCAGTGCGCGGGCGTCGGCTGCTGCAAGGTGAGCATCCCCCCAGGACTCACCGACATGGCCATCAGATTCAGCGGGTACGCCCACGACGCCTACTTCCTCAACTTCAGCGAGTGCAGCTACAGCTTCCTGGTCGACCGGGACGCCTACAATTTCAGGAGGACCGACCTGCGCATGGACAAAGAGCTGATGATGCCGGTGTGGCTTGACTGGGCGATCAGGCCGTCCGACGAGTCCGACACGCTGACGTGCGCGGACGCCCAACGGAACAGCACGTCGTACGCGTGCCAGAGCCCCAACAGCATCTGCGTGGATGTTGCCAACAATGACACTGGGTATAACTGCCAGTGCGAGCGAGGCTACGAAGGCAACCCCTATCTGGCGGCTGACCAATCCGACGGCCATTGCCAGGGTAAACTTTTATAAAGCACCTAGCTAGTAGCTTGCAGCTATACGTACATAAACTCATACTTTCACATTAAGTGTTGGGTCGTTTACCAACACTAACCCAGCATGCACTAATTAATGATTTCGAATATTAATTGGCTGCAGATATTAACGAGTGTGAACACCAAGACAAGTACAAGTGCTACGGGCGTTGTAAGAATACTCCGGGTAACTTTGAGTGTCATTGCCCTCGTGGCACCCGTGGCGACGACCCAACGAAAAATCCATGTCAACCTAATCTCCCCCGTCCAGCACAGATTGCTATAGGTAATCACTTGTTCCAAATTAAAATTAATTTTCGATGCTAACCCCTCTCTTCTTCGTTCAGTAGCTATAAAATACTATACAGTACAGTACAGCACGTCAAACAATTTAAAATTATATCACCAGTTTAGGACCATGCACATTGAAACGTACGAACCTGAGCCACCAAATATTTCTAGTACCGGCTCAGTTTTTTTTCTTCATATTACGACCATATATATTTCATGAAGGCAATATTGACTTGTTCTTAATTTGCACCATTATAATCTTGACCAATGGTTTGTATCACTGTCCCTTTTCGTTTATAAATACCAAAGTTTACCTGAATTAATTATGTTCATTGTTGCTTTTAGCTCGCAAATGAATTTCTTGTTGAATAGTTCATATAAATACATCATATTCTCTGTGAGAAAATAAAATCATAATGTATGACATGACCCACCCACTTTGCGGAAAAGTATTCTAACACATTCTTTACTCATAACTCAGAAGTCAAAAAACCCATTTGAAATTGATGATCTACGCCAACCAGATTTTCTTGATTTTCTCCTTCTCTATACCAAAAAAATTGTAAGCAGGAATTGACTCTCTTTTTTATCTGTTGTAGGAGTGATATGTGGGATCGCATTGATTATAATTTCGGCACTTTTCATGCTTATGGTGCATCATAAAAGAAAGCTTAATAAATTTTTCGAGAGAAATGGTGGTCTAATGTTGGAAAATATCAGTAACATCAAGATCTTCACGAAGGAGGATCTCAAAAAAATAACCAAAAACTATAGCATTACTCTCGGTAAAGGTGGCTTCGGGGAGGTATATAAGGGGACTGTAGACAATATGCAGCAAGTTGCAGTGAAGCGATCCATTTCAGTTGAGAAGGAAAGAAAAAAAGAATTTGCAAATGAAGTGATCATTCAGTCTCGGATTAATCACAGAAATGTTGTCAAACTCATAGGATGCTGCTTAGAGGTGGATATTCCAATGTTGATATATGAGTTTGCTCCAAAAGGAAGCCTCTACGATGTTCTTCATGGAACTAATAAGGATGGTACGAAAGTTCCCCTCTCATTAGGGACACGACTGGACATTGCTGTTAACTCCGCGGAAGGTCTTTCCTACATGCATTCATCTACTAATCACAAGATCCTACATGGAGATGTGAAATCAGGCAACATACTTCTTGATGAGAACTTCATACCAAAGGTATCTGACTTCGGAACATCCAAGTTATTGTCCATAGAGAAAAATCATACCACGAAAGTTATAGGGGACATAAATTACATAGACCCTGTGTACATGAAGACTGGTCGTCTAGATGAGAAGAGTGATGTCTACAGTTTTGGGGCAGTGCTTTTAGAGCTCATTACTAGAAAGAAGCCAAGGTATGATGGGAATAACAGTCTTATCATCAATTTCAGCAAGTTATATGCATCCGATGAGAAGGCAGCTGCAGAAATGTACGATGAAGAGATAGCATCCCCTGAGAATATTGATTTGCTTCATAAGGTTGGCAGGATTGCAGTTGCCTGCCTCAATGATGATATGGAAGATAGGCCCAACATGAGGCAAGTAGCGGAGAACCTCCAGCTATTGAGAAGGGAGTATAGGGAAAGGCATGGGAGCCATCATGGTGATCAAGTAGCTGATGAGATTTCTATGGAAAGCCCTCCTATAGGCATGGATGCTGCTGGTTCTGGTACTCCTGGGTACTCTCCTCTACTGAAGTGAAATGGAAATTTGTCCTCATTTAAATGTTGATTACTTTGACATAAGGCTTTCTGATAAGCCACCTAGACTTGTACTATTTTTCTATTTAAGAGTTTGTAACGAAACTACTTATTCCAAAATTATATTTTTTTTGTTCGACAAAGACATGAATGGCCAACTAGGTGATTTTGGCCTGGCAAGGTTGTACGATCATGGCACTGAGATACACAATCCACACATGTTCTTGGTACCATGGGATACCTAGCCCCGGAGCTGGTGCGCACAGGCAAAGCGACTCCTCTCACCGACGCGTTCGCCTTCGGCGTCTTTCTCCTCGACCTCACCAGCGGACAGAAACCTGTCAAGGAGAATGTGCAAGGCGCAACGGATCTCTTATGGCCACGGTGGACACGAGGCTCCAGGGCGATACAACATTGAGAAGCAGGATTAGTCCTGAAACTGGGGCTTCTGTGCTCACATCCCTTTGCCAACGCAAGGCCGAGCATGGGGCAGGTTAATTATGCGATATCTTGATGGCGTGGTGCCACTCCCTGAGCTGGCACCGACTGATCTGAGCTTCGACGTACCAGCGACGATGCAGACAAGAGAATTTGATATGTCGGGCATATCCTATCCTGACATGGTAACGAGCTTTGGCACAGTCTCCAGCCTATTTGGAGGAAGATAACTACAGTCCATGGTGGAGTAGGGAGTAGTACAGAGTTTTTTGTTTGTTATCTAGAACTCTGATGTGTGCATGTGTAGGGAAATAGGATGTGGAGTGCCTAGTCGATTAGAAATTTGAAGTGGTTCAAATAGAGTTGTACCTGTTGTAACACCCCGTGTTTGGCCACATTTTAAAAAGACAATGACTACAGGTACGACCAATCTGTCCGACTGATGTCCAACTAGTTGATGATGCTATCTATTTGCTCTTACTTAGGCCCACACGTTTATTTTCTGAGCATGGCCAACAGGAGTCGGATGTGGGTCGGATACATGTGGTCGTACCTATAGCACCGCTCTTTTAAAAATCATTAAAAGTTTGAACTATTCGTATCAATATTTTTTTTTGAGGGGATCGAATCAATATTGTAGGGGGTCCATATGTTTTAGGTAATGTAAGGCGTAACGACCTTTTGACTAATTCAGTGCATGTGACCATTATTCGTTAATCGCTAGGTGATATATTGAGCATCCTGGTGAAAATATCATAGTAGATACTGAACGAATGGCTTTATAAGCAAAAATATCATAGGTGATATTGAAGTAAAATTCACAGCTGTTTTTAAAAAAATAAATGTAGACAAACACCTACATTTGGCATTGCGGAAAGGGTAATACAATTTTAATGACTTAAATGTGTAGAATAAGAGCATCCGCAACTTCCTATTCAGATAGAGAAAATGAAATCAAACTGAAATTTGGAGTGCCAGTGGTGGTGTAAAACAACATGAGAGTACTATCATATCACTATCTGCAAGTTTAGATTAAATGATGTGTACAGTCCAATATAAAAGCAGGGAAAAATTGAAAGAGGAAATGCTATTAAACATTATCTTCATTTACATTTGAGGAGATGATGCTTGAATTTCTTGTCCCATTTCATAAGGGGTACTTTTGTTGATTGGTGATACATGCATTTTCTATGACCACAAACAAAATGATGAGGTGTAACTTTTCTCTCTATCAAACCCATTGAACAAGTAGGAAATTTTATTAATTAAATTTTACTCCTAACTTTGTTGAGAATGAATCATTTTATGTGATCTGAAGATCAAGGTCATGAGATAGGCTAAGAACGTGACAAGTTCTTACAAGTCAAAGGAGCACAGAATAGGCTCTGATATAGTCTATGATTATAGCAGCATTTATATGATATTTTGAGCACCACAAATATTTTGGCTGACAAAGACATCTTGATGCAAGAGGTGCTAATTCAGCTCAATACTTGGAACAGCTTACAAGGCACTAATGGGACACATCCCAACATATTCATGTGAATCTGATCTTCTTCCTAGTAACGGAAGCGCAAGATACTTTTTTGGCTTATGCGGAATGAACACTAAAAGTCACTAGAGTCGTATACATGGGAGTTATGCTTATTACCATAAAATGAAGCTCTGCGGCACTTAATCATTGGACGTAACTTTGTTAAATGGTGTTGGTGAGCCACTGGCATTGCTCACAACATCCTTGACCTTTATCAACAATCTTATATCTTAGAAGTAGATTTGTAGTTCCATTTGCTATCCGGTTGATGGGGACATTATCATACGTATGTACTAGAATATATGGATGACAAGAAATGCTTAGATTTTAAATGATATTGATCCAATAGTGAAGTATCGCACAAAATTTTTTTACGTTGTATCTGTGTATCGTCGGACAATTCCATTAATGCTTCATTTGTATATGTGTATGTTTTAATATTATTTTCTCTTTGGTTGTGTTCTTGATCTGTTTGTGCATGGGAGCAAAAGTGGTTGTTTATTCGTGCACAAGCAAAAACGTGTGTGTTTTTGTTTGGAATGCTTACATGTCCTTCAAGTATGTTCCAGACCACTACTCTATTGATGTGCTCATGGAGTGGATTTGTACCTGCTTCCTTTCAAGCATGAATGGTTACATAAGTGTGTAGATTTTTTGTGGACATATTTGGTGTATTGTACCATGTGTGCTATTTATGCTTTACCTAGTGACTAGCTCCGTTTGAATTGTGAGCATTCCCCCCCCCCCCCCCCCCCCCCCCCCCCAAAATTTTACGTGAAAATTGAACAGTTTCTTATCAAAGTAGCGTCTGCTTCTTTCTTTTTCTTTAGAACTAGCTATATGCCCGTGCGTTGCCACGGTATATTACTAACTTGATAAAAACTCAACGTGAAGGAAGGGTAAGGATTGTTCTCGTTGGATAAAATATTAAGGATTGTCCATGTTGGATAATAATCAAAAGAAATATTTCTAGATATAATTCTATGTCAAGGAAGTATTTCTTTTCCTTTGCGGTAAATATGATCTCGGACAGCTCGCCACTGCATGTTCTTCATCTCCGAACAAAAAGAGTCAAGTGTACACTTGTCCAAATTGTTAGGCTAGTACATATTCACTTTACAATTTTATAGAATTAATTTTGCATGTTTATTAAACATTATTCATTATGTTACATGTTTAAGAGTAAAATGAAATAGAAAACAAGTTAACATGTCTATTTGGGCCGTCATTTTGCTGGCCCAATATCCCATTCCCAGCTATGCCACGAACGCAGCAGCAGCGCTTTGGGTTCTCTCGTAGTTGTAGACTGTATGGAGTCTAGAAGCTCCCAAGGGCGTGCTTTTAATTTCTAATTTCTTGAGGGTGTTTTTGTAAAGTACCAAATAGCACAGCGCTCGGTCTGTTTCCAGTCTTCTGAGTTCTGACTCCATTCTATGGCTAATGGCTCATCGCCGCCGCCTATTCCCCACCAGTGACAGCCGCCGCAACCCAAAATTGCTCGCTGCCGGCCAGAATCTCGACCACCACCACATGCGAGGTCGTGCGCCACACTCCCCATCATTCCCAATCTCTCTTCTCCAGTTTCTTCTAGTCCAAATCTTCATTCTCCACCACCTCGCCATCGCCATAGCAGGCAAGGAGCTTGATCTGTGAGCGAAGGCCGAGCACGTCCATCTGATTTTGTGCGAGGATGTCGCGGCGGAGCTCGTGGCTTGGGTGGGGGCCGCGGGCGCCGGCGTCCCTTTGTATGGAGCCTGTGAGCGCCGCCTGCCCATGAATCTGCCACCGTGAAGGTGGGCACGGGTGGCAGAGCTGGGAGGTAGCCGGGGCGGCGGTTCGGCAGGAAGGACAGGGAATGATGGTGGGCTGGTGGCGGGGCAGAAGCAAGGTGCGGTGGCGGCGATGGGAATCGCGGGAGGACGAGGATGGGTTTTTTCTTGGACACGCGAACGGGCGTGAGGGCTGCGGGGCCCATTTGTCGGCCCACAAAATCGGTTCGGTGCGGCGGGTGCGACGGACGACAAGCCATTCACCGCGGACTCGCATTTTTATGGGTAGTAAAGATAATGTTTAATTAATTTAAGACCAGTAATACGAGTTTCTTATGCTGCATACTTATTTTTTGTTGTGTTGACAAAAAAGAAAGGGGTGAATGAGTGAGTCAGGTAACTTAAGGTTGACAAGATAAATTGTAAAGATGAAATATTCCGCAAAACCTGTGATTGAAACCAGAGCATAAGAATCTTTAGAGGAAAGATTGGGGCATGTTAAATAAATCAGGAGTTTCTTCCTCGGAGCATTATACAAAAGAAAAACTGAATATTTATTTATGGATTGAGAAGAAAGCAGTGGAGGATATCATTTTCAGAAAAAAATAAGTGAAGAAAACTCAATCAATAAAAGCAGAACAAGGTGCACTGCTAAGAAAGAAAACTTAAAAAAGGGAAAATTTTTGCGACAAAGAGATTTCTCAATGAAATGAATTAAGGTGTGTGGGATCGATTTGGTTTAACTTGCAACTCGACCTTGCCTGGTTCGCATTTATATATGCAGCAAACAGCCTGTTGCCTGGCTTACAACAAGCCGATTACAATCGTAAGGCCAATACTTTACATTTGAACTATTGGATTTTATACATCATCTAGTTCAGTTGGATCGTGAGTTTAGCTATAAAGGTGGAGTTTGTTAGATTAATTCCCCTCCTTGGGCCATAAGTAATTCTTACTGTTTCAGTCTAGAAGTGTCCTAACTAGTGTCCATTTGTAAGTTACACTCAATGTCAGTGCAAGAGTAAGGTTTGCTAAGTACCTACGTTATGTAATTTTTTTTTTTGACTGTCAACAGAGGGGGGGGGGGGGGGGGGGGGGGGGGCGCTCCCCACCTGATTTCCATTAACTTAATAGTAGCTCGGGAGCGACTCGTTTCATTTACAGCATGTAAAGGCAGAAGAAAGAAAACTACGATTTTTACATGATTGAAGAGAACATAGAGCACCAGGAGTTGGTCACCGTTGCATCTGCTCTCGGCAACCGGCAGCGCCACAGCGATGCTTCTGACTTGCAGTCACGTAGGAGGCGCAGAAGAGAGATGGGTTGAGACTGAAAGATAACCCCGTTGTGATGCTTCCAAATTTGCCAACAGCATAGGTGGAGGAAGGTGTGGTAGTGCTTGGCTGGGATTGAGCTAGGCCTCTGTATCTCCCACAGGCGGCGAACACTGAAGTTTGTGGGTATCTGGACGCCAATCTTTTCCCAGAAAGGTTTGCTAGTACCTACGTTATGTAATTTTTTTGAAAAGCCCCAACAGCATTTATCTGACTATACTAGAATATATAAGAAAGAAAACGTGGTGTGCGAGTCTGGTTGGTTGTGCAGTCAAAAGGGATAGGAGTGCAACTATGAAAGTGATCAAGTGAGCGGCAGAAACTGAGAGAAAGACGTGTAGTCACACTGCGCCTGACGAGGTCCTCCGCTTTAATTTGTGGAGAGCATTTGACCCATTGTATGGACCAAAGTTGTTTTTTGAATTAAATGCACCGGAGGTCCACAAACTTGTTAAGGTGTGCCAAATAGGTCCACGAACTCTCAAACTGAAGTTTTGGGTCCCTAAACTTGTTATGTTGTGCACTCAGGGTCTAAATACCTTTTGGGGAGCTCTCGTATGATACATGACATGCCACCATGACCCCTCAGACGTCATTACATCTCCAACACCGCCGAGGAATGATGAGGATGAAGTGGCGGTGGAGTTTCTATGCTCGCTCCGCACTATGTTGATGGTATGGTAAACCGTGTGATCTTGTCGTCGAGGTGAAGGCAAGTGGTTCCAACAATGCAGGCACGCGCCTTTGCGAGTTTTGACTACTCGCAGCATTATGATGGGTGCCACTGTCACGCCACACCGGTGCGGCACACCCTGAAGCTACCACAGCCTTGGCAAATCTGCTGCTAGAGTCGGAGAATAAGGTTGTTTGTCGGCAACTCATCCTCTTCCCCATACCTCGGCGGTGAAGATGCAACAATGCTTAAGGGACATGCTAGCACGCTACCCGGACACAAGAGCTCTCCACGATGCATTAGGACCTATAGTGCGCGACATAACAAGTTTATGGACCTAAAACTTCAGTTTAAGAGTTTGTGGACCTATTTGACACACCTTCTTGACAAGTTCGTGGACCTCCAGTGCATTTAACTCTTGTTTTTTTATTTGCTGCCTTGGACAACTATGAGAATAAACTTAAAATGCAGCAAAGGCCCAATTAGGCAAAGAGATCTACTCAATGGTCAACGATGCAGGCCAACTGATGGAGCCTGGAAATCAAACAAAGCCAAAATTGTGTGCCATGTGGGCACGACAGTCACAAGCTACAATCGACGAATCGATGATTGGTCTTGTGATCTAAACTAGTTCTTTTTCCCTAATTGTAGTTCATGAGAGGCTAAATGAGGTCCCCGGTGTTTGCTTCATGGGCTAACTTGCTGGTGCTGATTAATAAGTTGCGGTGTGCAGTGTGCTGCCGCCTATTTTCCTTTGGTTTGCAATAGCTAGTCGTCTTAACATTCCAAGTAATATTATTTCTCCAGAAGACAATTTATATGGACTGGGTATGGATATATGACATGGTACTACCCACACATGCCCTTGGAGCAAAAGTTTCGCAGCATATGATGAAGTTACTCGTTACTTCATCAGAAAATATAAGTTTATTGTTTAAACAGAGCGGGTAGGCCTCATAGACATTTGTTGGGGCCAAAAAAGGCACAAGTTGACAACGTACAAAAGTTCAATCATGACGCTCTGGACTGGCGGCCATCACCTCGTTGCACGTACACAACAACAACTAAATACGCCGTCACGTCGCAGCCGGGGAGACGGCGCCCCTTGGCGCAACACGACCAACCCTTGGCGATAAATCCTCCGCTCGCACTGCAGTAGTGCGTCGTCGTGTGTATGCAACTGCCTCTGGTCACGTCCCGTCCCCTCGCACTCCACGTCCCTCTCTCCAATCACTATATATATCGCCAACTCCTCCACTCCACTCCCCACTTCGCCATCGCTATATAGGCGTTCCCGCTTCGGCGCTTGATCCAGGCAACCACAGCGCGCGATCGACCACGCAGAGACGGTGTCGCGACGACGATGGCAGCGCCGCCGCCGTCGTCGACGAGCGCATCCTCCGGCCGCTTCTGCTCCTCCTTCTTCGGGCTCCCGGCGGAGGCGCCCGCGGAGGACATCGAGTACCTCCTCGGCGACGTGATCCATGCCCTGTCGCGGGTCGACTCCAAGCGCGGCGTCCTGCAGGAGCGGATCGCCGCGGCGTCCCGCGGCAAGCCGCACCGCGCTTCGCGACGACGGAGGCCACATGCCGCCGACGACGCGGGTGTCGCGCTGCTGCCACTTCTTCCTCCGCCGGGAGATGATCATGACGACGACGGCCACGGCGCGCTGTACACCCGGAAGGGCGCAGCCGGCGTGATACGGAGGAGGCTGAGGGACGCCGCCGGCGGCGCGAAGAAGGAGAAGAAGCGCCTGGAGGCCGTGTGCGGCGACCTGGAGAAGGCGCTCGTCGACGCCAAGGAGTCGCTCGCGCTGCAGGGAGGAGGAACCGCCTAGAACACGGGCGCCGCGCGCAGAAGCTACTATACAAAATGTAGTTCCGTTTGTTTCATGCGTGTTCACTTCCTAGGGAATTATGTTGTTGGGGCACTGCTCCTTATCACCACTGATTTCTCAGGCCTCGATTACTTTAGCTCTCTTTCAGTTTAGCGGTGAAAAGGATGGTAGCCTGTTGTCGTCGAATGAACTACTTGATTTGTCATAGTGAGTGTGGTCTCTGTAAGCCTCCGAAGCAAAGAAACGAACCCATGACTAACACCTTCGAGCCCCTGCTAGTCCCAATACTATTGTTCTAGTTTCGTCATGTACATAATGTTTTGGCAAAATCCATGGAAACCTAACTTTGTAAGGTCCATAGCCATGCAACCCAACACTTCGATCCACACCATCATAGAACACCATGCCAATATACCAAAACATTCTTCACCATTGGCAATACTCAGCCATACTTCCCTTTCAATAATTGCCGTGACATGGATATCAATATTAAATTCCCTTCACTATCTCAAAGAAAATTTTGTACCACCGATTGGCAACTCAATACCCCCTTTCAGAGGAGGCAGCATGACAATATATAGTTTGAATTTATATATTACCAATATTTTTCCCACAACATAAAAGTAAGATGCAACAATATCAGGCAAGCTTAAAATAAATGAAGATGCAAAGAAAAAGCAATGTTGACATTATTCTGCTATTGAATAGACAATGTATCCTCTTTAGGCCTTGCCAATCAGATTTGTATACATAATTTTAAGACTGCCAAAGCATTTTACTCCTATATTAGCTTATAGCATAATCTCATAGTTATGTCGGTTAAACTTACATAATTTTAATATCAATATATTAATAAATAATGTTATATTCAAATTTAAAAGTTTTATGCACAGATAATTTTACAATATAGCTTTTTGGATAGTTGCAATGTCCAAAATGCCATGTTAGGTCAATGCTTTCAATTGAAGTTTATGGCATTATGTATACCAAATTTGATTTTCTACTTAAGACAGGGTATGTGGAAAACTTTGTTATTATTAATATAATACCATAGAATTTATTTCACCCGATTCATCCTCGTGATGACAAAGATAATTTACATGGTTGTCACTATGACTGAATTTGAAAAGGATGGTGCAAAAACATATATCTGACTTTAGTGAACTTTTTAGTGACCAAGAAAATTTTATCTTTGTTGGTTCGTAAAAATTGATCAATAGTGACCAAGTTTAAAAGGTGGATACACGGTTTTAGTGACCAAATTATATATAGTTACCAAGATTGTATTGGTTCATGTATAGTTTTAGTGACCAGCATATCCAATTGTTGGTCATTATATACATATAGTGACCCTAATGACTGAAAGCAATTCAATTTTTATCTGACTAACGTATAGTCAGTCCAACGCAAAAAGAAAAAAGAAAAAACAGTTCTGTTGACCAGTTGGGTCGTAAGAAGGCCCACGTATGGGTGCCTCTTGAAAGCCCATGCTATACATCTTCCCCATTCCTCCTCGCCGCCAAATAAACCCCAGCAAAGGAACCCCAACCCACCTCGCCGGCGGCGGCTCACCGGAGACTGCACCCATGGCGTCCCGCCGTGCGCTCCATCTCTTCACGCCCTCCCGCGGTATCTCCTCGTCACCGCGCCTCGCTTCCCTTGGCTGGTTCGACAAGATCAAGTCTACCTTCACCGGCAAGAAGCCCGACGAGGCCTCCTCCGATCCTGCCTCCTTCACCCTCATCCGTAAGTTCCCTCTGTGACCGAGGTGTCTTGGTAGGCTAGTTCCCGCGCGGAGGCCTGACCGGTGTCTTGGGGATTTGGATTTCGCAGAGTTCGCGGACACGATGGAGAAGGCGAGGAAGTTGGGGACGTTCAAGAACTTTGTGGCCGGGCGGGCCAGCGAGGCTACCGTCGTCAACGCCTTCGAGAAGCACTCCGCCGTGCTCCGCTACCTCGGCGCCATCGACCCCACTGGCGAGGTACACACTAATCGGGAATCAGTTGCTACAGTGTTTTTCCTTGGATTGGGTGCTTTGGCACCGAGATTTTTAGGGGCTCATTGGTTGTGTGTGTTGCACTCTGTTTTGCAGAAATTACAAAACAGCGACAAGATTAATGCGACCAAGCACTGCAACTGCACGATTGCGGATGTAGAGCACATTCTGGCCAAGTACACATGGGCAAAAGAAGCTCAGACGAAGATTCTAAAGCTGAAGGAAGAAGGAAAGCCATTGCCAAAGTCATTTAATGAGGTAACCCTATGATGACTGACAAAGATGCCGAGTCAGAAACCTAGTGACGGTGCTGTTGGATGATGCAAAACATACATTTTTGGGGTCTTGGGGAAATGGGGAGTGTTATCCTATATATTCGATAGGACATGCTGCTACTATATTTCTATCCATCTAAGACAGGGAAGGAATGTGCATTGTGAATAATGAAAAGAGCAAATACATACTAGGGACAGAGAGGAGAGAGAAAAAAATAGAAGACACCAGTAAAGTGATTATTATGCTTTTAATAATGTCGAGTTGTAAACCACATTCATATTCAGCTGGATTAAGGACATTGCATCATAAGGAATGTGAAATGTCGTGTTGTCTGTTGCCTGGACTTTCCATCTTGATGTGAAATGATCCATCATTAAACGACCCAGCTGATGTTTATGGATATTTAAATAGTCATATGGTCACTGCAGGTTATGCTTTTCATGCCTTTTCCTCATTTCCTTTTTTTTTTTTTTTGTGTGTGTGTGGGGGTCATTTTTTACGTTTGTGACTTCCAACATTCTCGTTTTAGGAAATGCTTCCTTTAGTTTTCTTTTCACTGCAAACATCTTTTTTTTCTTTTGTGTGTGTGGTGGGTGGGGTGGGGGGGGGGGGGGGGGGGGGGGGGGGGGGGGGGGGGGGGGGGGGGGGGGAAAAGAAATTTTGTAAACAACTCTATAATTCATTTTTATTAGGGAATGTGGGATGTCGTTAAATAAGAGCTCATTTTCTTATTATAACAATTAGCTTTTGATATCCTTGTTGAGATCATTTTGCGTCATTCGAAATAAATTTTTCAATATGAGTTGATTTCTTGCAGTAGTCCTGAATTATTTGACTTATAAATCATACCTCGTTTGTAGGTCCAAAATTTAATGGGAACTTCACCAGTGGACGTTGGCAGATCTAATCTGGCAAAGAGTGGTCAGATAAGTAGGAATGCTCTCTGCCCATGTGGTTCTAAGAAACGCTATAAAAGGTTGGATGCTTTCAGACCTAGTTCTATCCCTGAACTAAGTATCCGTGCATTATAGTTGATTGTTACTCTTCCCTTTGGGAATCTTATTGTTCTGATTTACATGTGCTCTAACTCCTCAAATATGATAAGTCGAAGATAATAAGTTTCTTAGGGTATGAATATGAATTATTTGGACTGCTACTGTTCTACTCTATGTTAGCCAAAAGTGGGTAGGAACTTAGCATGTGAGGTTGTGGAATATTTATGATCAAATAATAATGCTTGGTTGATAACTTTTTTAGTCCTTTAGTACTGCAGAATGAGGATAGTCAGATGATATGATAGGATTATGGTATTTATTTCATGTTGCTTATGTATTAAAATTCTTGCTGACATAGGATATGTGCATCTTGAGTAATTATGACTCTTTGGTGTTTGCTGCCTCATCAAATTTCAAGGTGCTGTGGCGCTTCAGCTTCTTGAGGTGGAGAACCATGCTTTTCTTTTGCTCGCACGTGCTGGCCGGAAGCTAAACTTTCTGTGATCAAGAAAGGGTTTCTGCAATTCTCAATGGACCTGACTTTTCTCGACAGCAATCCATGCTATCTCACTGATATGGACCTGACTTTGAAATTTGTAAAGCATCATAAGTGAGCTCTGTATTACACAAAATAACCCTTGCTCAAATTGCAGGATAGCTAGGCCCGTTTTTGTTGATTTGTTCATGTCAGAAGATATTGCATTCGACTAGCTTGTTTCAGATTTCAGAACAGAAATTGAATTTGTTTCAGCGACAGCTTAAAATATGTTTCAGATGATCCGTACATTTTATGTTCTATGCAGCTTTAGGCTCCCTTTGAAATGCAGAATTTTTCCGGAGAATCATGATTACTTCGTGTGTTCTTGAATTGTTGTTAGGAGAATAATTTTAGTTCAACTTTGCCCAACAGCATCAATTTAAGAGTATATTACAAAGGAGCTAACTTTTTTTTTTGATGTATCTGAATAGTCAAATGAACGATTATCTTACATGATAAACTGTTTGCGTGCGGTGGGGAATTTTCGCCTTAGCGTATTCACTGCGTTTGCAATTGAAAGCAGATCAGAGGTCTTCACCTGCTCTGTCCATCTCGAACAGAATTGTTCAGCTAAGACTTCAAGGGAAGTGCTGATCATCATCATGAAAAAAAATCTACTTTCATAATGCTGCTGCGGAACATGCAGAGCACTTTCTTTTGCTCTTTAAGACTCAACAAAAGGTTATCTACAACAAAAACTGGACGGTTGATAACATCTACTGCTACATGATCTATGAATTCCTTAACTTCATTTGGTTGGTCGTGCCCATGTTGTCTCTGACGTAAGGCTGTTTCCGTAGTAGACCTGCTTAGTATATTCGTCGAAGTATGCCTGCGCAGCACGAGTGAAGGGTAAGTCAGCACAGATTGTATATCAACAAACAAGTAAAGGCAAGTCAGCACAGGTTGGATACTTGTATATCAACGAGATTTATACAATACGCTGGAGAACAACATAAAGATTTTGATCCAGTGACCAATGTTCGTTAATGATACTATGGATACATTGTTTTGTTTGTTCTGAAGTGCAAATGATATGTGATTCCGGCAGGTTGCATGCAAGCAGCCTTTTAGGGGATGAATCAAACCTATTGTGACCATGTATCATGGCGCAATCCAAAAAAGGAAAACACACTAACCTGCCAACCGGAAGGAAGATCTTTGGAGAGCTCTGCAAGATCAGGCTGGCCTTTTTGCTGTTCGGCACTACTAGACAAATCTGAGACAGACTCTTCTTTTGACTCTTTTTTTGCTTCTGCTCTTCTCCGTTTCACACGGTCTCGCCTGCAAATGATCCAAAGGGTCAAGAGACTCAAAACAGAAGGATTACCAAGGGCCAAATGATATATTCAAAAAAAAAAGATCGTTGGAGTTTTCGGAATAACAGGAACCTAGTTTAAATTTGAACCGAATCATTGAATTTTTAAATGAAAAGACCATCAGTGCAAATAGGCTACTACGTGTAAGAGAATGTGTTTTATTCCTAGCATATCCAACCAGGTTTCAAGAAATAGGCCAGAGCCTGAGCTGATTATCTTTCAGGAGGGTTTCCAGGTGTCAGCCACAGAAGTTCTCACAACTGTTTTGGGCTGGACTCAAACCTATTAGCATCGGTACCTGGCAGATAACTAACGACATACAGATTATTGATTTCATTGCTTCAGCTTTTAGATACTTCCAGACAAATGCAACTAATCAGGAAAATGAACGAAAACATATGACGTACAAAGTAATGTGTGCACTATATTTGTTAATTTTTTAGGCACTAGACAGGGACTGGACCAATAAAAAGGGAAATAGGAATAGTTTTGAGCATTTTCTTTGAACACAACTATGGATGCAGAAATGCACCCCAGTTTCTAAATGTTCTTTTGGGCAGTGAAGGCGTAACATCGACATACACTTTAATAAAAAGGCATCACATGCTGTAAAATGGTGAATGAAGAAAGTCATGAACCAACAAAAGGCCACCAGAACGGTGGTACATTTAAAGTATCAAGCTATTACACAAACATCTCGTCTAGTAAAGAGACAGTACCAGTCACCACGGACAGGAACAAAATTAGCATTTTCTTGGGCCTCTCCGCTAGCTATTTGTTGTTTCCGCCATTCCTGCATCAAATGGAACATAATTTACAATGCGAAACCTTTGGAGGCAATTTTGTGCACATATGCAATAGAAAGAGAAATGCATCGTTACCTCTATTTCCTTCTGACGTTTCCTTTCTAGAGCCTCCAAAGCATCTTCAGGTTCTTCTTCTTCTTCATCACGAAGCTCCTCTTTCGCAGCTTTCCACTATTAGAACCAAAAAAAAAAAAGGCTTTAGCAAAGAGAAACTGCCATGAGTAACAATTATATATACATCACTAAATAACTAATTTAAGCCTTACCAAGAAAGCAGACCTGTCTACCTTTTTCTATTAATACAACTAGTAACCACGAAACCAAAAAAAAAAGGAAACACATTTAAAATGGAGCTTGTAGGTCTGCCTAACATCACGTATTTTACAAAGGACTTGATAGGGTGAGACGTCCAACCCAACCCAGCATT
The DNA here is from genome assembly GCA_012490785.1 of Eragrostis nindensis. Lineage (NCBI taxonomy): Eukaryota > Viridiplantae > Streptophyta > Magnoliopsida > Poales > Poaceae > Eragrostis > Eragrostis nindensis. The sequence continues at coordinate 28,924 of JAAXCT010001150.1, read as the reverse complement.
AACATTGTATAGAGAGAATCAAACCCTGGTTGTCTTATGTGCAATATATTTTACACATAATTCTTATCAATAATTGGTAACCTCAAAACCAAAGAAATAAACTAACGTAAGATGGTCTCTGCTACATGCAGTAGTGGTAGCGCAGTTAAGGGACAAAAATTATCATTATTTGCACCCACGACTGATTGCAGCATTGGTCAGTTGATTGTAGAGAGCTTACCTTATCCACTAGGCTTGAAACCTTCTTATTAGATCTCAGGGACGATGTAACAGCAACAGCTCGCTTCTTGGTACGAATTACTATAAAACAATTCAAAAGATCAAACATCGTTTGCCATGGCATGACCACAACCAACTGATCAAGTTAAAACACCGTAATGAAGAAATCAAAACAGAATTACCTTTACTCTGATTAGTGGTACTAGTAGAAGCATGTGTAGAACTTCCAAGCACGGATGTTGTCTCCGCAGATGATGTTGCAGCTTGGCTCAAAGGGGGAACACCTGGATCCTTAGATATGACTTTATCTGACGCTTTGAATGTGGGATCCGAATTGCCATTTGCAGAAACAAGAGAGGCGGAGCTTTTGATGTCTACTGCACTGCTAGAAATGGCAGAGACTGACGAAGCATAGTATTCAGAATGTTCAGCTGCTACTCCACCAGCAGCTGTAGGTACTGAAGGGTAGGTATAGTAAGATTCTGGGGCAATAGCTGTGCCATCAACAGGCACAGAAATGCAACTTGCAGATACTGGTGCGTAATATGAATGCTGCTGCGCTTGAGGGACATGAGGCTCACTTGACTGCACATAGTAAGCGGCATTTGTACCCTCTGTACCAACAGCAGCATAGTACTCCATTCCCGCAAATGTATAGCCAACATTTGCTTGACCTATATATGACTGAGGATTAGTGTCAGGGAGAACATATGATGCAACTGGCTCTTCTGTTGGAGGTGGAGGAGCTGGTTCACTATCTGGTGGTGGAGGTGGAATCCACTCCTCTTCTGGTGGTGGTGGAGGAACATCATTATTCTCAGGAGCAGGACCAGGTGGCAAACTTGGTGAGTGTACTTCTGACGTAGGATGCTCCATGTTAGTTGCACAGCTTGAATTCACCTGCTCTTCAACATCATCTTCATCAACTTCCATCTCCACATCCATATCTTCATCACTGTCTATTTCGACCTTTAAAGAAACTGCTTCAGCATCCTTATCACGTGAATTTTGAGCAGATGATGATGGAGCTGGCTCCTCAATCTTAACATTGTCACCGGCAGTAACCACTGTGCTAGCCTCAAGCTTCAAATCCTCACCATTGGAGGGTGCAGTTATGTCAGCTTCATTACGTTCCCTGTCTTCGGTCTTTGAACATCTAGGTTCTATATCACTAGTTTCCAACTTGGAAATGGAAGAGTCTAGTTGTTTAAGGTGCACCTCAGCATGTAACCACAACGGGAGCAAAGAAGATCCATATGATGAGAGTGCGTTGCAGTCTGAGATCCGTACCCCAATTTCTCTTCTTATCAATTCAATACCTTCACCGGAACCATGGAGCCTACAAAGCACAAAATTTTGATTAGTTTTCTAGACTCTAGGAACAAGACTTGCTGTAAAGGAACAAAAGAGAAGCCTAAAGATGGTAGCAAGCACCTTTCCAGTTGATTCAATCTTTGCAGTAAATCCTCGCCATATTTTGCAAGCTGCAAGGGATCAATGTCCGCATGACTTGTGGCAGCTGCAGTATAAGCATATGCATCTTGAGTATACTGTGCATTTGCACAATCCATTCCAAAAGTAGCATAAGTTGATGTGCCATTCACAGCAGACATATCACTTGGATATACTTCCAGAGTATTTTGGGGAACAGCATGTGCTTGAGCTTCTAAAGAATAGTCCATATGTGTAGTGGGAACAGATGCTGATGCAACTCCATCAGATGCAATTCCTGAGGTCAATCCATTAGGCATCTCCCAGGAGGTTTCTCCTGTAACCGTGTTCCAGTAATAACACTGGCTACTCTGTTCATGCATTACTGCTTTCCAATTCCCACCAAGATCACCAACAATTTGCATGCCAGATATATCATGAACGTCTTCAGTGGCTTTCGTGCTCTCAGTCACCAGCGCTAGCTCAGGAGCAAGAGTGTTTTCTTCAGCGACATTTGTGCAATTCGTAATGTCACCAGCTTGAGGTACATCTTGTTGCTCGCCAACAGCAGCTGACTGTTCAGTATGTGCATTGCCTTTATCACAGGCTGTGTCCCCATGCTCATGAGTAACCTAACAAAGCAAAAACGTAATACTAAATGATTAGCAAAAAAAAGAAAAAAATAGTGGCACTACACACATTAGCTGCACCAATTGTAGCTGCACCAATCAGGACAGTAAAGAAGGAGCGGTGTGGTAGACCAAGAAGCTCAACAGATAAAAAAAAAAAGCATGGCATGAAGCAAAATTTGACATTAATGAAGAAAACGAAAAAAACCTTGGGGCATTTAAGCTCAGCTAATTCAAGGCATCAACCTATAAGCCTTTTCCTACGGCTTCAACTTATTTGGGACTTATAGAGTACAAAAATAGTTCATGTTATATACTTTTTAGACCTGGGTTCAGCTCGCGAAAGGGTTACAAGACAGTATAGATTGGGAATGTGAATTACCTTAGCATTTGCATCTCCAGGGCTTCCCTTAGTTTCACCTGTGGATTGATCTGCTGCTTCCTCATCCTCTTCTTCGTCATCACTGTATTGCCCAAGCAATGCTAGAGGATTCTCCTTCTTATCTGACAAATACAAATGCGTGTGTAAGTTTCAAAAGAAAAGGTGTTTTGTGGCAATTTATATCCATTGCAACAATTGTACAAAATAAAAACAGGTTCCGGAAATTGGTTTAATTTTAAAAAGACCAGGTTAGGAGTTACATAAAAAGAAAGAGACAACGAACCGAAGTGCAACAATCACATCCAGAAATCTCCGTGCTTAGAAGCTGCCAAAAGAGAAAATACCCATAGGCATTCACTCAATTTTGACAGTGGCAGCTCGGTCTGAAGAATTTACTCAATGTTGCTTGCAGGCCGGCAACCCTACATGTACCTCAAAACCAGATACATGGAGCACATACAGGCTTGTACAACAAATCCAAATTTCCACCACATTTATGTTCCATAGCATGTCTTCTTTACATATCCCTTGGAAGGAAATTGATGAAACCCACCTGAAGAAGATGAAGTGGGAACTACAGTCTGTTGGTCACGGTTTTCCCCTCCTATTCCCTCTTTCAGCGATGCCTCCCCTACAAGTAACAGTATCAGCAAATTAGTTTATTTGAAAACGGTATCTTGCAGTGCTGACACCAACAGATCGGTGGAGCGTGATGTCTTATTTCTATAGGATCTTAAAAATACTCATTAGCAATACCAGCACAAGAATGTGATACTATAGTCATCACTGCTAATCATTCACACAAAGAAAATATAATCAATAGACACATTCCTTTATTATAAATAGCTGATCCAAAAAATATTTTAAATAATTTAACAAAATCCAGTCTCAGTTCTTTATTATCCTAATAATTCACAAGCAGAAACAGTTCGTTTCATTCTTTAAGATTTCGTTGATTGAGGTACTTAGACCATAATAATTTGAAGGTGTGACTACTCTCAGAACCAATTTGTTTCCCTGGCCAGCACACACACAGCACCCTCTGTCCTGGCACCAAATTCATGCCACCCACTATACCTTGTCATCCATTGATAATGACTAAATCTTAGTCATTCATCCATTTGTTGACGTTTTAGTGTGCTGTGATGTGCATACAAGGATCCATGCCATAATTCTAAACAGAAACATGGCCCTCGTCTACTCTCTCTCTCTCTATCTAGTATTCAGGAAGGGTAAATGATGCCTTAGCACATAATGTTGGGTCACAGCAACTGCTCCAGTACCATGAGCAAGCACACTAATCTACATCGTTTCGAGATCATCCCCTTCTTGCATAACATGGTATCATGGTAATGTGGCATATGGGACCAATGTTTCTACTTTCTAGAAGCATGAGGAATTAAAGGTGGAATACACCCAGGAATGTTATGCACTCTGGCCTGTATCTCTAATCAGTACCTGTGATTTATCATCTCCCCGCCTCTTTTTTCTGGGTTCCTGGACAGTTCAAAATGCAATTTGAAATCTAGGCCTGGTGTAGAATGCTTACAAGTTCAAAAAGCACAATTTTCTCGGACTAAGGCCAAATGCTGTAGAGACAGTGGATTTGCTTAAGGGTGCTGTTGTCCACTTTAGTACTAGTTACAGTATCGTTCTGTTGCATGTGCCTCAAAAAGAAGGTTAGCGATTACCTATTGGTAAATGGAAATTGAAAAAAGGTGATGACACTAGAGCGATTTCATTCTTCAGATCTGGACATTTGTTAGGTACTTGCTCCGCTCCGGTCCCACGTATCTATTGCCATTCACCAGGAAACTCCTCTTCCTACAGTGTTCCTCACTACATCTATGGATTGATTACTGACTTGGTGCCCAAGGACACCATGCCCAACGCCTGACAAGCGAATGAGCCAATGATACCCCATGCCACCCATATTTGCCCTCTCTTGTTATCCATGTTCATCACATGCATCTTTTACGTATATAAACACAAACCAGCGTGTCCAAACCTACACATAGTGTAAGCCAAACAGCTCTTGTGGGTGAGGCCATGATTCAAGCTGCATCCACTCATTCAGGATCAGTGAATTCCGAGGAGTAAGCAAATCCTAACCGTGCGCGCTACTATCAGACCACAATAAGCTCCATGCTTTCAAACTAGTCAGCTCAAATCACTTGTACAATCTTGACAGCAAAGGGTAAGCAGTCCGCAACAGCGCACGCAACCCGATCTCTAACCATGTTAAGACTAGTTGCAGCGCCATCCCGATCAAAAAATGGCCACATCTACCAAAAAGGGCGAGGATGGAACTTACCGGGGAGGGATCGAGGAAGAGGTCGAGCTTCACCCTGCGGCCCGACGCGGCCATGGCCGCCAGGCGGCGCTCCTTCCTTCTACCCATCGGGCCGGCACTGAGGAGTAGGGTTCCCGGCGATGGGGAAGCGGAGAGATAGAGAGCTAGGGTTAGGGTTTGGAGATCGAGGAGAGCGAGGGCGTCTCGCGTATGGCGGATTCGAAGGGTCGCGAGGAGAAGGGGAAAAAGAAGAAGAGGCGGCGGCGTGCGAGCAAGTGGGCTCCTCGGTGGAATCACACTTCTGTTCTGCCACGACTTTGGTGCATACAAGCAGGCCATAAAGCCCAACTAGTTTCTCTCTCCATAAAGCCCATTTTTGAATCTCACAGTCCAAAACGGCATTTTTTTTTTCTCGACTTCTCCCATTTTTGAATCTCGGTTCCTAGACTTCAGTTATTAAATTCAATTAAAGCATTGTGTTTCATTTGAATGGTTTTCCTTCCTTGCAACAACAGACCAAAGCCCAGTATCATTTCAAAATGAATATTCATATCCATTGTGCCAATTACTAGTGTTGAGACTTTATTTATAATGCTTCAAGCCATTTGTTCAATTCCTTCTTTGAATTTTTTTTCCAGAGACAATCATAGACGCCCTTGATAGCCAACCTCATGCGTACTCCTACCTTCTATGGTTTTTTTTGTGTGTATCTAAGCTAATGTTGGTATGCACCTTGAATAGCAGTTGGTTGGAGTGGATATATATCTCATATTTCCATTTAAGTTGTATTTCTCGTCGTAGCATTAAATATTTATGTTGATTTCTAACACAATGTTATGTAGACAAGTGAGAAGCTAACTACACAATCAAAGATCCAGCTAGATATGTTTCAGAAGGATGTGCAAAAAAGACTTTACCTTAAAAAGAAGGAAGTGGTCCAAAATGGCGAGTTAGCTCCCTAGGTCTAATATAGCCATACAGTGGAGTTGGCACATTATATTTGGGTAAATATTTTTGTTATTCTGAGAGGAATCCATCAATGGCTTAAGGAGCTATGTGCAACATTCATATATGTAGATTAAATTAAATGATTGTTCACTACGGGATTTGACCTATACGGCATCTACGGTGATGGAATCCCATGCCACTGTCGAATGGACCGATTTATTTCAAGAAGCGCTTGCATTAGAACATGGAGGAAATTCCCTGTATAGCCTCAAAAGAAATAAAGTTGCCTCCTATGGCTTTCTCAGGATTGAACTTCCTTATAAGGCCCAAGATCAATTTGAGTTCCTCTATGGCCTTTTGTTACTCCTACCGTTAAAAATCCCTTCCCAGCAATGTGAATTGTCGATTATACCCTCAAGCTTCCTCTGTCTTCTCTCCATCGCAACTGACCGGTCTCCATCGCAAAAAACGATTCGAAAAAAAGATAACAGGCGCATCGCGCGAATGGCGGAAGGCGCAAACTAACGGAATAGTTTAAAATGGTACTTTTACAAAAATACACCTGTTAATTAATACTCACTTTCACGCCTTTTTTAAATATAAATGAAGTCATTTTCGAATCAGGGGACCGTTAAGGGCACAAACTAACGGAAGGGTCATGCAGGGAAGGCAAAAATGATTTTGGGCCTGATAAGGAACTTCAGTTCTGAGGGGCCATGGAAGGAAGCTTCATTTCTTTCGAGGCCATACAGGGAATTTCGTCTAGAACATGTCGATGAGAACCACGTGATCCTTTCGGTCACAGCTGAGAACAAAAGAAAGCATGTCCCTCCACGTGCAACCCAAGAGAAACAGATGATGGGTCTAAGCCTGACTCCAACAACCAAAAGCATTATTGAGATGCAAACTGAGGATTGCCTCGAATCAACAGTGGTTTGCATCTCTTTCTCATCCCACCAGCTCCAACAGTCCATGCATTTCCCAGCAATTGCAGTGCCCGTTGGCCGCTCTCGCCATGGCCTCCTCCCAACGCCACGGGCCCGCACGCCGCCCCTCCTGTCCCAGCGCGCTGCCGCCGCCCACGCCCCGCCCGCTTCGCCTGCACGCCGTCCCTCTCCCTCTCTCCTCCCCGGCGCAGCTACCGCCATCGGCGCCCGCCGGCTGCTCCTCGCGGCGCTCGTGGCCCTGCTCCGCGCCGCCCGCACCCACACCCCGCGCCACCAAGGACGCTCCTCAAGGCGCTCTTCGGCATCGCGCTGCCCAATCGAGCCACGCTCGTCGGCCTCGGCGTCGTGTAGCCGCTCTTCACGCTCTTCATGCTGTTTCCTTCCTCGAACTTGAGGCGGCCGTCGGCGTCGCGCTCGGGCCTGCGGACGCGCTAGCCGTAGGCGTCGGGGCGGTACACGAGGGCGCGGGAGCCGTCGAGGTAGAGCGCGACGCAGCGGATAGGGTTGTCGGGGTCGTGGCCGCGCAGCGCGACGAGGCCCACAACGAGGGGCGCGCGGAGGTGGCGGCCTCGGCGAGACAGCGCTTGGTGACGTCGTCGCTCTCGGCGAAGGGTGGTGTCGACGACGGCCAGGTCGCGGCCGATCCGGAGCACGCCGACGTCGCCGTCAAAGATGTAGTCGTCGTCGCCACCACCACCCCAGGCCGCGGCGCGGCGGAGCGGCCTTCGTCAGGGCGACCTCCACGGGGCCCTTCATGGCGGCGGCGGAAAGGGGAGAACGCGGCGGCTGCGCTGCTCAATCTCGTCGCGGCCGACGGCGAGCGGGCAGTTGGACCTGTACATCTCGTCGCCGGCGTCGGCGTCGACGCACGGGTAAACGGCTGACCCGTTGCGGTTGACGAGTTCTGGTGCGCCGCGCTCGCCTCGCCCACGCATCCCCTGCTCCTCCGCGCCGCCTCCTCCGCCCATCCCTGCTCCTCCGCGCCGCCAATCGTCGCCGCGGCCGTCCCCTCACCATCCACCTCCTCGTCGCCGTTTCCGGGGAGGGCGGCGGCGCCGCGCGCGCCCTCAAGTTCGCCGAGCGGGCCGCCCGGTCGCTCCAACGACGCGGCGAGGTCGCCGAACTCGAGCTCGCCATGCCGACGCCCGGACCGGACCGAGGCCGCCGCCGCACCCTCCTCTGCCGGCCTCCTCGCGCCCCTAGCTCGTCCAGCGGATGAACCCAACGTCTGCCGCGCCGCGCACAGGAATGCATCGGAGGAGAGAGGGATTTCAATTTTACATCGCCTCTCTCCTCTTATGCAAATTGCATCTTATCTTTGCATAATCTGTTGGAGGTAGTTGCATCGCGTACGGTACCGTCAGGAGATGCAAAAATGAGTTTTGGCTCACCTTGTTGAAGTCAGTCTAAGAAACAAAAAAGGCATCGCATCGCATTTCGCACGAATCGCATCCATTACAGATTATCTTGTTGATGTTCGTCGTTGGGGTGAAGGAATCCAATCCTGAATCCTAACAGGAGAGCGACGCCGGTGGTGACGGGGACGCGGCGGCGACTTGTCCATTGCCCAACTCCGTAGCGTCGCCACACGTCCTACCCGCGACGAGAGCTTCCTGCTCCTAGTGCTCGCCGATCCCATCCGGCTCCCCCTCGGTCCTATCCGAATCGGGCAGCCTGCAGCAACGACGTGGTGCGTGCCGTGGGGATCGCCGTCGTCGTCCGCGCTGCTTGCTTGGAAGACGATCATTGCGCGACAGTGTGGCTCAGGAGTCAGGACCGACTGTTATGCTCCGCCTGGTCAGCATCGTGATGAATGCGGCCGCTGTCGTCTGACCAACCATGTGTTGTTACGGCGACAAACAACTCGGTGATCAGAATGAATGCCGGCAACACAACGACAGAGGAGCTGGATCGGATGTTTGTCGCCGCGTGTTTATCCCCGCCTGGCATACATTTGCAGGTCATTCGTTGTGCATGAGTTGGACTACTCTAGGTGGCAAAGGATTGCTAAGATGCTTTAGCAAAAACTGAAAATGAACTGAGAAAAAATTGACTTTTTTTTTGCGAGTAGAAAATTTGACTGTTTATGCTATACTCGTGGATTTCTTCAAAAAGTGAAGAATCCTTACGTTTAACATTTTAAGAGAATTTTCATCTATGTTACTAGTAAAAATTTCTCTCATGTGAAAATGACATGAGCAAATTGTTTCCAACACGTGTACAGAAGACTACCATTACGAAAATGGACAAACAAGAAATAGTTGCGATTGATGGTGAATGGAATGCCTAAGCAACGGTTAAATTGAGAATGACCATGGCCACACTAGTGGCAACAATTCAAGCATGGGTTCAAATATCAATCTATGCTAGAGGTGCGTCCAAATCAAAACACAAGTGAATTTCATCCTGTCTCAATCTATAGTACTTACTCATTGCTTTCTTCATTAAGAAATGCACATGATATATTTTGAATATCAACAGTTTTGACCACATAATTCTACATAAGGAAAGAGCTTTTTAAATATGCGCCAAATAATACCTTTGTTACATTGTATATAACCATGTTAATTTTCTATTTGTTGATCAAAGTTCGCAATTGAAGTCAAAATATGTCCACTCGTAAACTCCACAGCAAACATCTATGGCTCGTCTAGATAGGCCCTTCATAACCCAAGACTTCCAGAATTGGAGCTCCTATGACCCACAATTAATGGTCTCTGTACACTCCTCAAATTATGACATATACTTATGTCATTTTAGAAACTGTGTTGATCATCCTTTTAAAATTTGACTATCAATAAATTCAGTTAATACAGATCAAGAGCATAAGAAATTGATATAAAATATATTCATTTTACCCTAATCCGCAATGTATGGTAGCCTCTTTCAGAATGCAAGATAAGATTGTATAGTAAGAAAAGTAAAAGTTGTACCTTTTTAGTTAAGAGAGCAATTTGAAGATAATTTCTCCTACAATGATGATGTAGATTTGCGTAGAGACAAATCAACAGTAGCACAGTCAATAGAGAACACGAATATGGAGGGGGCCACCAGTTAGTGAGCGAAATCAATTAGAGAATCTAATGGTTTAGATTGGTGGGTCTTGGATTGTGAGTCCCAATAGTAAAGGTATTTTTTAGACCACAAACGCCAATAAAGCTGTGCGCTTCATGTGTGTTGATGGCTCGATGCCCTCGGGTGGGTCTCTAATCCGCATCTTTCATGCTCGAAAGCATGTTTGAAATGGAAATTAAATGGGAAAAACTTTCCAGCCTATTGGTACTTCATACCTTTGTAAAAGCATTTTCTTTTCAATTGAAGTTCTTTGCAGAATTAAATTTGAGCTACAGGAAAAAAAATCCTTTTCATTGATTAGTCAGTCACTTAATTTCATGATTTTTCATCCCATCAAATATCTTTAAGGTTATCTTTTCGAGAACGATCAGATATCACTATTATCGTGTGAACCGTCCTGCATTGTTTGATGGCTTACTTGTCCACTGTGTTTCGTCAATAAATGGTGTGCATTCAACGAATTGGTCCGTGTAGTAGTATCCAAAAGTCATTGAAAATCATGAGCTAACTATTTTTTTTTTTGAGATTAACAGCATCAACTCAGACCTCACACGCACGCACACTCACCCACCCCTATGAACACACTACGCAAACCTAACCCTATGAGCATCTCAAGCTGAGCCGCAATCTAGAGATACGAGTCACCACTGTGGCGCCTCGCTGTCGACGGGAGCGTCGCCTACCACTGAAAGCACAAATGCCGTTAATCCTTGAAATTCGCTCCCACGGGGAGTCGAACCCAGGACCTGAAAGTTGTTACTCGGATGTCTTAACCACTAGGCCAGACCCCTTTTCTGAGCTAACTATTTTCAAAAAGACTATAACACATGCTTAGGTTGCTTCAAGCAATACTTAAACGAAAAGAACCAGCAACGACCCCTTTTCGTGTCCACGTCAACAATGATGGCCTTTTACTCTTGGAAAGGGACTTCGTCCCGTACAGCTCAAGACACGATGGGTTGATGGATCGATGCTACTGGCTGCATACTCCTACTTCTTATCTGCTCACGCGACCATGGTGGGTTGATGCCTCAGTTTTCTCCTGTTGATGGATAGACATGGTGCCAAAATTGCGTGCCAGCTTACCGTTGAATTATTACCACAACGCATTATAAGCCGGATTGCTCGTGGACAGCTAGAAATGTGCAATATAATGCTAAAATATGTGTCCTTTTACGTCTTAAATTGCAAAAGTTAGGAGGAAAAATTAAAGGAGGGCAGACTTGACCAAATTTGTCTAAGAATAGCCGGAACCTATTTGATTCATGACCTTAGACGGCCTGACCAATATTGGCTATAGAAGAGTGTTTAATTCAAGTTTAGAAGAGATCGTTAGATTGGTGGCCGAGTTAAAGTTCGATATATAATTGAGTATGACGTGCATGATTTACATATCGTTTTATTCATGATATAATATTTCTCATAGTTTTATACTCTAAAAATTATAAAAATCACAACGGTACAAAAAAGGATTAAAGATTGGTTGCATGGTTTATAAATTACAGTCGTTTAATGGTTACTAATTTGAAATACAAATAATCTAACAGACTAACTCCACCAACCAGCTCATGACACGTCAATAAAGGCAGAGATATCATGCCAAATCAAGGTTGGCGTCTTATATCGACCACAAGGTTTCCCCACTATCCTACAAAGGATTTGGATTGGAGTCGAGACTTAAAAATTTGCCATACAAAATCACGCAAAGTGCCGGCTTTTAAATCGAACCCCAAACCAAACCGATGCAACCAGCCAATCAATCATTCGAGAACTTTCATCAGCTGGACGGAATATCCTAGTTTCCCAGTCTAGTGACGGCCGCTGCTGGTTCCGAAGTCGATAAAGCCGGCCCGTTCCAAGCCGCACCGCCAACCGCCAAATTGGGCACGTGTTGTGCGGATGGTGTCACTGTTCGTCGGCGCATTTCGGGCCCACGAGCCAGCCACCCAGCCCGGGAGCAGCCCAAGTGTCCGCTGCCGCGTGGACGGACAAGTCAACTGCAGGCGCCGCAGCACCGGCCCGACTTCTCAGGCTACTGTGCCGCCACCTACAGTCACAATTCACCCGATCCACACCCATAGCATTTCCATGACATGCGGGACCACCCTAGATCTCATCCACTTGTCAGAGAGTGAGGTAGCAGAAGGCGGTGTGTCAGATGCCTTTGTTTCCCGAAACGGTAGTGCACACGTGGCGCACACTTGGGGCCTCCCCTCGCGCCTCTTATCCTGTGCGGGAAGAGAAATGACGGCGCTGCCCCCCGAAAAGCGCAGAAAAGTGCGCGGCGACGGATGCCCTTTTTCGCCTTTTGCGGGGCCCACCGCCTCATCCCACCTCCGCGCTGGTCGCTCGTGCTCTACGCTACGCTACCACTTCTCCACAGCTACAGCTCCCTCTCTCGCCTCCTCTCTCGTCTCTCTCTCTCTCTCGTTCTTGCTTCTCTCTCTCCTCGCCTGATCGCCAAAAGGCTACTTTAACCAGGGTTCCGGGCCCTTTCTAGAAGCTCCTGGATTGCCCGGCCGGGCCCAGGGCTCTGCTGTTGCAGTTGAGCCGGCCGCGCTCAGGTGCCGGCGCGACGGCGGATCTGAGGAGCCGCCGCGGTGGCTCTCGCTCCTGCCTCCGGTGCGCGCTGCTTCTTGTCCTTTTCTCCGCGGGGCCGTTTCTGTTTTCCGGTTTAGTTCGTTGGGATTGCATGGTGACCGGGATCGAGCTCCGAGCGGTTGATTTGGGCTCTGCTTCAGTTTTCCGATGGACGGCGTGCTTTTTTTCTTTTCTTCTTCTTTTTTTTTTCTTGTGGTTCTTGTGGGCAGGCTCGTCGTGTTTGCCGCCTTGTTTTGCGTTGTCGCCTCTGTGGGTCTATACTTCTTGGGATTGAAATTATATGCCTGCGGATTGAGGGAGTGAAAAATGACCGCGTTCATGATTATTTCCTACCAAATCTTACGGTTTCTTGACTGGCATGTAAAAATGATTTCTGCTGTATACGTGTCGGCGCCATGGCCTTATTTCAGTTCCGTACACGGAAAGCGTGAATGAAATGAAAACTGTTTTGGCTGATTCTTTTTCCCTCTAATGGAAATGGTCCTCATACTGTTGCTTCTTGCATTGATCCTGTTGATTCTTCAGCTTTCAAAACGGTAGCTTCTTCCGTTTTTCTTTTGTGATAGTTCTATCCACGCGTAGCGTGCTTAGTTGCGAAAGAAGATATGTGATTTTATTGCGTCCACAAATATTTGTACTTATTTCCCATTTGAAGGAATAAAGATCACCCAGCCTCTGATAGAAATGTTCAAACTTGTAACCTTTTCTGTTATAGGTGAGTATACGTGGCTGAAAAGATTTGGATTTTTTTCTTTGACAGATTTTTCAGAAAATAAGTTTATTAATTTCTCAGGCCCATGAGTTGATACAAAGTTTCTTCTTTTCCTGTTTTCTGTAGTCCAAACGACCGAAATCTCCGATGCTACAAAGCAACAACTAGAACTAGTTCAGAATAGATGTTCTGCAAATAAAACTATCAGTGTATAATGTTTGTTTGCCTAAAACTCCGTCCAGTCAATGATGTTTCATATTACTGCCTCCCTATTGTATTGTTGTGCAGCTGTCCTTAGTTGCTCAGAAAAAGTTGAGATATCATAGAATAGGATTTTTTTTTTCGAAATAAACAAGTGCCGTTGTTGACTCTGAATGTCGTTATTTTGGGGTCTTGTGATGGTTGTCTTCCATTTCCTGCACATTATCTCTTCTAGGAATCGCAGTACATAGTGACCTTGCGGAATAGATACTTTCATTCTAGCAAGTAGTGAGTGGGGAGCTGGAATTATAATATGTACCACAATTAGATGATTCCATGACTAGTTGCCTGTGCTTTTTAAGTGGGATCATAGTTCTTTATCTGTTGGTCGGCAAATTGGGACAGGGTCTGCCGATTGATAATTCCATCGAAACCTAGAATTGTCCTAATGTACATGGCGGTAATATGTCCTGATTAGGTAGTAAATCTACATTATCCCTTATTTTTATTTCTAGTAGCTGACGAAAGACGTTGATGGGTTGGGAGCCTGCTTGTTGTGTCTTGTTTGAGCATTTCTCCTCTGTTGTACTGAAAAAGCTACCTGCTGTGTGGTTGTGTGCCTCTGTCATAGCAATATCAGCACTGAAAGGAGCAAAACTTGTGTCATCATGTCAGCATCATACTGTCATGGACACCGCTAAATGCATGGTTACTAGTTCATGAAATGAAAATTCCTCCAGAAAATATTCCTACTTTTGTGAATAGTTCAAATATATATCACTGCAGTAGTGCTTTTTCTAATATTTGCTTATGAATACTGTGCAGGTTCCTTGTAAACTTGAGTTTTCTGGGAAACGTGCGAAGAAAGGTTTGTTGCCAGCATAACTGCTTGTAAAGCTGGTTTGAAGTTTGGCAAAATCAAATATTATGGGTGCTCAATGTGATTTCTGTGGGGATAAGAGATCCATGGTTTATTGCCGATCAGATGCAGCATCCTTGTGCCTGTCATGTGATCGTAATGTTCATTCTGCTAATGCTCTTTCTCGGCGCCATACAAGGACCCTTTTATGTGATCGGTGTACTTCACAGCCTGCCATGGTCCGCTGTCTCGTAGAGAATGTTTCACTTTGCCAAAACTGTGACTGGAACGGTCATAGTACTGGATCTGCAGCTGCTGGACACAAAAGACAAACTATAAATTGCTACTCAGGGTGCCCATCATCTGCAGAGCTTTCAAGAATCTGGTCATTTGTTTCGGATATTCCTAATGTAGCCCCTGAGCCAAACTGTGAGGAGGGAATTAGCATGATGAGCATTAGCGACAGTGGTGTCAGTAACCAGGACAATGCTGCTGGGGACAGTAGTTTGTTGGATATAGCTAGCGCAACACTTATCAGTGATCTCGATACTTGTAACAGGGTTCAGTCTCTAGAGGGCCCATCTTCAGGAGCTGGGGTCAACCTGCTTCCAAATGCTACTGATCAGACAGCTGGACCTGTCGATTCAACAACACCTAAGGTGCTTTAAAGGCTTTCATATCCCTGATTCCTCATAGATAGAATTAGTTACTCACCACTGCAGCTGCTGCGCAATTCTGCTTCCATTTGCGTGTAGATAACCACTGCTTTCTTTCTTCGGTTGATTGTTATAATTTGTCGACATATTTCATAACTTAATTCCATATGTTCCTTTCTCTGAATGGCATATGCAGAATTTTCTATCCTTTTTTCTTTCCACGCCTTTTCCTTTTCTCAGCACCACTGTACTTTCCAGATATCTAACAGTCACTAATGTGTTCAGGCTTTCCTTGTGCAGGTGCTCTATATGCCAGACAAAGATATGTTCTGTAAGGATACCATATATGAGGATTTTTGTGTGGATGACGTTGATCTTGCTTTTGAAAATTACGAAGAGTTATTTGGCACCCCTCATATTCAAACAGAGCAACTGTTCGATGATGCTGGAATTGACAGCTACTTTGAAATGAAGGAAGCACCTGCGGGAAATGCTGATGAGGTTTGTTGGTTGCTAGCAACATTTTTTTTGTAATACCTTACAGTTGTTCGCACTCATGCAGACGCTCTCATAACCTTCTTTTTAGCCTGCGAACCTAGCCTGAGTCAATTCTGTGTTCCTTCCTTGCACCTAAACTTATAAGTTGTTAAATTCCATGTTACTTCATCAAAAATTCACTTTAAGTGCCTAATGTGAATTGGCTGGGCGGTATGGTTCCCATTCACAATTATTAATCCTTTATGAGAACATCTGCAATTATATTTTTTCATGAAGTATGAAATGAAAAGACTAGTATGTTTTTTATCACTGGAACTCTAAATTTTCAGGTTGACATTTTGTACAACTGAAATCACAATTTTAACTAGAGTTAGCGGTTCCGAAAGTATGATATGTAGTTATGTACAGTTCAGCTTTTCTTTCTGTTTTATAAGTATTAATAAATTGTCTAGGATGGGCACAAGCGCTGAAGTGTAAAAAGCTAGAATGAATTTTCTTTTGTTATGTTTTTGGTGTCACAAGCCCATGTCAATTAGTTGAGGAGCCACATTTTGAACTGCTGCCATTCCAATAACTACTGTACAATCGTTTGTCTGAATTCGTCGGCATAGTTTGGAGTTCATCAAATTTTCAGAAGTTACATGGTTCTTATAGTGTTCATTTCTTATGCTTGTCAGCAGCAGAAGCTAATGCAGCCCGAGAATAGCAATGCAGTATCTGCTGACTCTGGGATGTCGAATCCAGGAGCAAAGGGCGATTCCAGTCTTTATATTCCTGTGAGGCAGGCTAGGTCCAGTCTGTCTCTATCCTTTTCCGGTCTGACTGGTGAGAGCAATGCTGGAGATCACCAAGATTGTGTGGTATCTTCTGTGCTCCTTATGGGTGAGCCTCCTTGGCATCCTCCGGGCCCTGAAGGCTCATATGCTGGAGGTAGCAGAGATAGTGCACTCACACGTTACAAGGAGAAGAAGAAGAGAAGAAAGTAAGGACACGTCTCATAAAGATTTGGTGCTCCTTTTTGCATCCCATTATATTAATTTGTATCAGACAAGAACTCTGCAAATAGAATGTAGTTGTGGAATTTTTTTTGCACACTTTGTAACACCCCAAATGTTCATTGGGATGACTAGATTCTTATCAATTTGAAACCATGTAGTTGGGTGATAGCAATACAGGTTTAATTAGTTATTCCGAAAGGATAGCATTTAGTGGCAGCTAATGTGTGGTTGTTATTAATATCGACTAAACTGGTTTCCTAGACTGCCAATGCATGCTTTTGACTTGCAGCTGGCCTATAACTCACATTTGCAGCTCAAGTGCTCATATCCTCTGCCTTCATTTTTGTTAGCTAACTAATTATGTTTCATATATTGTTCTGGCAGATTCGACAAGAAGATCAGGTATGCTTCTCGCAAGGCTAGGGCAGACGTGAGAAAGAGGGTCAAGGGAAGGTTGTTAAGGCTGGTGAAGCATATGACTACGATCCACTCTGCGAAACAAGAAGTTACTGAAACATATGGTCTTCATCCAGTGTTAGGATAGTAAAACTGAAACCAAGGCTTGCTGCAACTGGCACCAAAGCAGTAACACTCTGAGCATTGGGATAAGACTGTACCTTTAAATGGAGAAAAAGAGAAAACATTGGAGAGACAAAAAGAAAAGGAGACAAAAAGATGTGAATGTTTCGGAAGTTTTTGGATGCCATTCCTGCTTTTTCTTCTGTACAGTGGATGGAATTAGCATCTTTTGTTGCATTTGGAGGAGCGATTTGAGTCTCTCCACCTTTTGTGAATTAGTCAGACTAAACAGACAATTGCATTTTGGTCTCCTTTACTGACGTCCACCTACCCATGATGTGGTGTTTTTGGCGGTGTCCTCCCAGATTAGACTGATGGTTGCAGCAAAATCTGTTGCTGCATTGTTTATTATTATGTAAAATTACTGGGTTCTGTAGCTATTTTGTACAATTATTAACGTGTAAATACCAGGTCAGTGATAAACTAGTAGTTAGTTTGACCTTTTAAGTTGTTTATAGAACCACATATGACTTGCTTTCTGTGGTACTGTGTTTACTCTGCCCGAATCAACCTTCAGATAGATCCAGTGTTATCATTAGTAACGATCATGTGCTCAAACTAATAGTTATTGTAATCAGCTGCTGAAGCAAAACAGAACTTGCATTCTGTGCCTACGTTGATCAGTATCTTGATTGCGTTATTGCTTTTATTTTCATTGGTAACGATCTTTGCTTAGGAGTTCAAACACACCTCAAGGGTACAGGCCCTGAAATCCGGAAAACTGCAGATTGAAGGCACTGTCCCTTCAAGGGTACAGGCACTGAAATCCGGAGTAAAGAAAACATGCAATAACTGATGAAATAAATATGTTTCCATCTATGGAAAAATGATTAAAATGACACATCAAAAGCTTGCGTTGAAGTAAAATTTTGTGTTATACATGATGAAAACCTTATGCACGAGAAACAACAAATAGAAGCTTATCTATCTCATGAGCACCATCAAACAATAACGAATTCGTTTCAAAAAAATAAATAGTTTTTTAGAGGACTTTGCATGGAACCAATTGGTGGCTGTGTTATGGCCACGCCCAGGGTTCATTTCTTCATTGCACGTTTTCAATGCACAAAGGAACGAAACCTAATTTGGCCTGAATCATCTTAACTAGAAAAAAATTGCGAAAGAAAAGCAAAAGTGATTCCTGTGTTCGAAGGATCGCTCAGAATTCACTGGAGAACTCTGCCCATCTACCTCAGGGACCAAAAATTAGTCTAACACAGTTCATGAGGGTCAAATAAAAAAATGAAGGATTGCTTTGGTTTTCCATTCATTTCGTATTTTGTTCATACAACAGGAGATGCAACCTTTGCAGGAGCACAAGTATAGAAAAAAAAATTGTGATCAAATCTGCATGATTTTCTGTTACTAATAGACACTGAGCTGTTTTACTAATCTAACTAAAACGGTGTAGACAAGATTCAGATCTTCTCACCGTTTGTACAAGTCAGTATATTCTGTATTCATGGTCAACCAGACCACATTCTAGGCCGTGCAGTTAGTTCTTCAGTAAAAATCTTTTATTGAAGCCCATTTTCAGGGTGTGGCACAATTTGTCTTCTGTACCTAGGATTCTGGAGATCCATGTGTGCATCAGCAAAAGTCGGAAATGTGAAAAAGGGTTCCTACTTAGCTGGTGGTAGTGGTGTTATAGATTCCTTCTCGAGTTGGCTGAATATCTTCTTGAGACGAGAAGATGCACTGGATTCGATGTCCTGCATGATCTTCTTTCGATTCTTACAGCTCTTTAACCATGATATGCCAAGAGATACTTGGATAGAACAAGTTTTTTGTTTGGATGCAATGTTCTCCAGATGATATCGGATATGGAGCTGAGAAAGATAAACATAGTGGCTCACAGTTAGTAAGTAAAAATAATTTCATTTAGGACATAATGATGCAGAGATAAATGGTTAATGCATGAGATGAATGAGGTTGCTTGTCCTTTTGCCCTGTTAAGGTCTAGTGCATCTCCGTGTTAGATAGCATGATGCTTTTGTGTGTAACATAGTCACCGCACTAATCTATTGAATAGGCAACTAATGCTACTAAAACTCCAGTAATTATGTGTGCGGTACTATATTTCAGGTTGGCAGTAAAAGACTCTAATTGATGCTCAAAGTTTGGTTTGGAAACTGTGTTGATGTTTGAAACACCGTGCATAACTCAGATTTTAATATACAAATAGAGCATATAATTTATGCCAAAAAATGGCTCTTACATTGAAATATTCCCCAACTGGGATGCCTTCAAGTGTCATCACTTCTTCCACAAGCCATCCATTTTTATCAGGCAGAGGAGACTTCTGTTGGGTGCTCATTGCTTCTCCCCCATGCCGTGCTGATTTCTTATCGAACTTGTAATGAACTTGCCTCTGATAAATATCCGATCTTACTGGCTCCCAAGCTGTAACAGAGTACTCCATACAGCCAACCTTCTCCATTACTTGACGTTCCAAAGGACCACCCTCAAATATGCCCATGAGCATTGATACCTAATGAGGCATAAAGTAGATTGCCATGTAATAAACTATAAATCTTTGTGCAGCACATAGTGGATTGCACACAGTGTCTCGATGGTAAGGAATCTTACATCAATATGTTTTGTCGATGAGAACACCTCAGACATTTTGACATCCTCTATCCCTAAGAAAGATCCACTTTCCTCATTTTGGAAGTCTTTTGTTTCTGATTCCTCTTCTACAAGCTGTACCTTTTGTTCCGGGGTTAAGGATCTTGCCTTCCACAGTGCCATTATTGTTCTGCAGGCAATTGGTGATTTCAAACAATTATTCTTAAGAGAAAGAAAATAAAAAATCAAGTGAAATAGACAAAGGGAAAAAATGTCATTTTAATCAGTTTGCTTGTGATGGCCCATAACAAGCTAAGACCATGTTTATCATCCAAGAAAATGTACTTACCTATGCGCTACATTGAATGACACAAAAGATTGGAAGTTAAATTTGAGTCTCCCTTCATTGTCCAGTTGCTTTGCTCCATGCTTTGCATCCATTCCTCTGTCCTTGCGAAGAGTAATAAACAGAGATGGACTTCCCATTGAAGATAGGGTTGCAGGGACCACTATGATGTCTTCAATATCTTCCCAAAGAAAAAAGAATTTTGTTTTGTGGCCAAAGAGATTTGTGTAAAACCCAATTATTCTTGGAGACAAAAAAAGGCGACCCTGCAATATAAAAACAAATCAAATTTCAGAAACATGCAAGAATGGAGGTCGTTTTTAGTGGTCTTAAAGTTACAGTAGCATGGCAACATGAAATACAAACTAGTCATAACCACAAAGTCTAGTTAAATACTCCCTCCATTCTGAAATTGATGACGTTCTGACCAGAATTTTTTAGCTGTGGGCAGCACAAAACTGCTGTCAGGAACCTCATGAATCACAGAACGGAGGGAGTATATTTAAGCAGTGTTCTCAAACCGAATCAATTCGAGTGCAAAGAATCTCAAATACCATGTTAAAGTGACACTACCACGTGTCGTTTTACATTATGTGATGAACAATTCTCACATCTAAATCTGGTTTAGGATACCGCACCCTCCACCTTGTTCGCACAGGGTACTGAAGTATTATGAAATGAAATGAATGCAAACAGTATGACAGAAAGGCAGAGCAAAAAAATAAATAAGCATACCCAAGGAACAATTACCTGCGTTAGCATTTTCCTCTTTAAATGACAAGTAAAATCATTGATAAGAAATTCCTCCGGTGGCAATGAAAAGATTTTTTGGAATGCTAAGTTTGTATGAGGAGACCTCACAGCAATCTGCAGAATAAATTTTGCATTTCAAAATTAGGTCAAGTTAGGATGAGATTTTCAACATACACTAGCTGAATGAAAACTCACCTTTTTGCCAACTTCTTCTCCATTTTGTCAATGTAATTCTTTACTATTTCAGTACCTCTAGAATTGTTCAGAATAATTCTCAAATGCAATTTTGACTGACAAGCTTGTGCTAGCTTCCCCTTCAGAGGAATCCAAATGTCGGCAAGCTCGGATATATTAGATTTCAAGAAATTTACTTCAGCATGACCAAGGGAGGCAACTTCATCAAAGGGTCCATCAAAATCATATACATCTATTTCCATCACCGATGGGGGATCCTCCATAGCATCAAATTCAAAAATTTCTGTAAGTTTTGAAAAATGTTAAATAGAACCATGCAAATTTCAAACCTATATAGCAACTTAAGAGGCTGACAGAGGCTCCAAAGTAATGAGATAGGAAGCTTCTATACAATGAATGTCTAGTGAATGAATATGGCATTGGCTCGTAAAGTAACTATAGTTAAGAGTAGATTTACCATTCCACTGAGGCTCCAGGGTATGAAACTTAATCGAACTTTTTTTGTCTTTCCGTTGCAAGTAAATACAACATAGGGGTCAGAGTAGCCAGATGTTTTCGTTGCTGCCAAGTTGGTTCCCTCGATCAGAGCAACAGTCAGCAACCAGCCATCTCCTTGTGCTTTGACTCCATGGTCACCTAATGTACATTTGAAAAGACAATGTCAGCAATGTTTGATTGGACAAAAATAAGGTAATAGCATCCCTTCGCTAAATTATTAAGTGCCATGTATTTATTTCCGAAAATTTCATCAGTAGCAGTAATCCTGAATATTTTTGATGAACAACACTTGAATAAGCATACATTCTACTCCCACCACGTAATACAATAAAATGAGAGCTGAGAAATAAGTGCTACCTCTCTGCCTCTTTGCCTGGATGAATCGTGCAATCATATTTAGAACACGCTGTCCTTGTAGAACAAGTACCCCACAAACTACAACTTCACCAGCAGAATCTGGTAAGTCCAGGCCTGGGAACTCGAGACCTTGAATTATACTAGGACTTGCAAGGATGATGTGTGCAGAAACATAAACAAATGCAAAAATTGAGGATATAACAGTAAAATTTCCAAATATTCGAAATGCTAGCTTCCAATCAGATTCTTGCTCTGGTTGCACTGAAGATAAAACTTCATTACTAGCTGCTGTGTCTTTGGCATCAACTGGCTTGGCATATCGAGTGAGGATCTCAGAGAACTGAATGTAGTTGTCCTTCAAGCCTTGTTTTGCCCCATTTTCGATCATGCTCTTCATCATGGTACTTTGGACAAATTTAAGCGCCAAGATACTACAAGATGTGAAGACTTTTCATCATCTGGTAGTTCAGGCCCCGGCATTATACAGGTTAAAAGCTCCACTCTGAAAGTATTGCCAAAAGGAACTTCAGGCGTACTAACATCTGCTAAAACTGCAAACATCTCTCCATCTGCCTTCATGTATGTCAGGTCTTCCGTTGCTTTCACAGCCTTAACTAGCTTAGTAGGATTTTGTGTAGCTCACTACTCTCTTCAAGATTTCACCATCATTTTCAAGTTTCCATTCTTGAGTTTCAAGACCAGTCGTTCCTTGAATCTCTGCTAGTGATTGAAGAAAGTCTGAACTTGGGGAGAACAGAACTGTGTTCAAGTCGTTGGGTGCAACAGCGTAAACTTGATCAAGAAGAACTCCACCTGACAATTTTCAGGCATTTCTTTCCCTTCATGCCGAGATCCAAAGGCCTTTAACCTCATCAAGGTCATAGTTGTGCTAGCTTCAAATCCTGCTTCTCAGAAAGTTCTGAACTAGTTGATGGCGCCTCTTCAGATTATTTGAAGTGTTATCCTGCTTTGTTGCTTCTTTCAACTCTTACTATTATCACTCTTTGTTAATCTGATCTTTCTTGCACTGTTATCTTGTCTTATTAACTTTCATTGTATTCTCTTCTGCATCTGAAAAAAAACTGATACAGCTTATTAACAAACGTTGGACCAGCATTTGATTTCCTCCTTGACAATCTCTATCTCATGTTCTCTGTTAATGCCGTGGACATTTCTACAGGAATATTCGGCAAAGAAGACCCTTTCTTTAGTTCAGTTGATTTGTCTGAATTTGATGTAAGGTCATCTGAAGCCCAGTGTGCAAGTGTCGTTGCCTCTTCAGTGTAATTTTGAGCCAGAGATATGTTGAGCCGAATCTCTCCTACAGAAGACATTAGCAGCAAATAAATAGATGGCCAGTTCAATAGTTCTGCTACAGATAACAAAACAAAAAAGGATAGATATGGCCACATATTTTGTAGAAATAAGACCAATTAGTAATGACACAATTAGCTGTTGTACTATAATGAGAGAAGGGAGGTCAAGCAGAGGACATGGATAAAGTTAACAATTTAACAGAGGGAAAAAAACACAACGATGCCATCTGGATATATGATTCAGTTAAAGACAGGTTCAGAAACTATTGCCGAGAATAGGATGGAAAAAAGGGCAGTGCACAACTAACACACCCTACTTATCCAGAGCTGCATCGCTTTTTTGGAACCATTGCGGGTCCATTTCATGACATCTGTAAAACACTCCTACATAACTGGTCGTACTACGCAATGCATAACACGTTGTCATCATGGGGCCGATACGAAAACAACGCAAACTGAATGAACTGAGAATAAAAGGAAAAAAGAGAGAGACAAAGCAGTGAGAAGCATTACCGCAATCCTTGATCTTGGACTTCTTGCTCTTGGGCTGCAGCTGGTACCACTGCATCCCGAGCGTGAGGTTTTCGGCGTCGAGCACCGCGGAGAGGGGCACCTTGACCTGGCCGAGGAAGTCGTCGGAGAAGTAGCGGTCCTCGTGGAGCACGGCGACGAGGAGCTGGTCCCGGAGGTCCCCGACCCGGAAGGCGAACTCCTCGTCCCAGGCGGGGCTCACCGTCCTGCGCGCCACCTTGGTCTTGGCCCGCTGCTTCCCCAGCTGCGCCCTCGCGTACGGGTCCCGCAGCCCGTCGCCGGCGTCCGTCGCGGGGAGGCCGCGCGCCTCGACCACGCGCACCACCAGCCTCATTTCCGGGGGGACTGGAGACGCCTTCCGACTGCTTCTTCCTTCTTTTCTCGTATCGGATTTGGGCGGCCGGCCGTGCCGCGCGTGTGCAATCAATCAAACCAAACCAAGAAGCCGCGATTGCCTCTCGTCCCCTTTCCTTCCTTGTTTTCTTTATAATCGGATTGACTGGGGACGCGGTTGAATCGAATGAACTACGACGAACAGCACGGATTGACCAGAGAACAGTAAACAGCACGAGTATTCAGTATGGTCCGTCCGAGAAACGGCTTCCAATAATCAATCAATCCGAATGTTCAATCGCAATCCCAGGTTGAGCCTCCACGAACCCGGGAAGAACGGCGCGCGCAGGGAGGGAAAAAGAAGAAGCCTTCGCCACGAAAAGCAGCAGCAGGTCCGCGGGGAGATGGAAGAAAGAAAGAAAAACCTTCCAAAAATCAGTGAAAGAAAAAGGAACAGAGACAGCACTGCGCGCGGGCACGGGGAGAAGGGTTTGGGTTGGGAAGCGCGGACCTGCGAGTTTGAGGAGCTGTGTGTGGCGGATGAGAGAGGTTGAGGCGGCCGAGCAATGGAGGCTTTGGGTTTGAGGAACAGGAGGCGGAGGAAGGGGGAGGAGGACGGACTCGGTTCGGCTCGGTTGGCTCCAGTCTCCCCCGCGTCGCGTCGTCGCTGCTGACTTTCAAAACGAAACCGGGGTAATTTCGTCAATCGGACCGTTTGTTCGTGGTCGCGTAACTCCAATGTCTCCGCTTCCATGGCTCCATCACGGAACCGTAGTACTAGACGAATAGAATACTCGTACAATCCTCACCTGGCAGGTACGGTTCAATGGCCAATGGCCGGCCGGCACCGGCACAAATGGCCCCACCGGAGAGGGATCAGAGCTTACGTGGACTGCCGCGACCACGGGGATTGCGGCGTGGACTCGATGGAGTCGTAGCTCTATTTTTCTTCTTCGACAAAAAGTCCTCCTACCTCTGTTTGAAAAATGCTTGTTTCTTTGTTAGAGAGAACCGTAATCTATACTACTCGACTACTCGTCCTAATTTTTTCGTTTTAAATATTTCATTTTACATTAAGAAGATCTTCAATTCGGCCAATTTAAACTCCTACTACTGTCTAATTTTGCCTTGCACACAGGACGCAGCTACTATATGATAAATACAGCTAAAATGTTATCGGCCCCTGAATTTAATTTTGCCTACAAGGTGCCAGTGGGTTCAAACTAGTCGTTGTTTAAAAATGGGACAATATTAAAAAACCAGGCAGTGCAGTATTCATGGCCCTCCTGTTAGCCGTCAATGTCGAACACGAGAAAGGGTCGCACAAAAGAGTGACCTCCGCGACACAATAATTATCCATGGCATACACCATGATTGTATAGGTCAAAATTAACCTCAAAATTGGCAGCACGGACAAGACTAGTATCATTTGATTGTTACACACAGAGTGAACTTGTCTTAATATTCCACGAAGACACATGCCTGCAAGCAGCCATGACTCGGACTGGGTAAAGAAGAGGCGGCTAGATTATCAACTAATACTATTTTTTTTTATTTGTACTTTTCTTTTCAGCTGGCAAAGATTGACTGGAGCACCGGTGTCAACACCAGTTTAACAAACTCCACAATGCTTAAAAAGCAAATGCCAGATCTAGGGTCTAGACCAGTAATAATAACATCACGCAAATGAAGATCAGTAAAAAAGGTAGAACTTTTTGTTTTTTGAAGTTCTTGGATAATCCAGTGTGGCCTCAGAACAGACATCACATGTGAAAGTGACATATTACTTTGTCATGCCTGATGAATGTTTAGCTTTCAGATGCAGACAGAATCTAGAAGCTGACCAGATAACAATCATTTTACAAGTTTAAAAAGCATAGGAATATGAACCACTTTCCAGCTTTCCTGTCCAAGGGAAGTCAATTATTCTCATAAAGTAGTGCAGAATTAGAGCTGAAGTTCACTCCAGGCCACTCGATGGTCAAGGCCAAGTTCAGATCATAAGTAAAGCTGCAAAGCTTTTTTTGTTCAAAAGCATTTCTGCCTGGCACAGGCAGCTCTCCGAGGCGTTCGATTTCGAGCGCCTGGGGTGTGATCTCTGCCTGGCCCAGGCAGCACGCGCCAGGACGTGAACCAAACAAGCCTTTAATCAACATTTCGTTCCAAGAAAACGAGAGTATTCATGGTATTTTCAGAACGGTTCAGGATTCAGAACAGAAGACCTACACAGAGCTGATGAAAAAAATAAATAAAAGAGGGTAGATGCTGTCACGGGCAGACAGGAGTTGCATTCTTAGCTGGCATAGCTGTCCCGCTTGCAGTGAAGGTACCTGTCTGTTGATGAACCTTGGTAATCTCCAATCCAATTGCTAAAGAATCCTTTCTGGCAGCACAACACTAGTTGTGAACCACAGCAAAAGAAAACGACCTGACAAAGAACTTGTGTGTTTGTATTACTTGTACTGAAAATTGCAGTTGGATGTACATAAGATGTATATGTTATGAACTATAGATCACTAGCAAAAATGGCAGCATTGGCGACTCAGTAATTTAACCTAATCTAGATTAAACATAGCATCAACATTGGTATAAAGTAAATCTGTACAAGTTTGGTTTCAAGCGAACAGTGTAGTAAATTTGGTGGATACCAAATCAATCTATGGCATGACCCAATAGATATTATATACGACTAATTTGGTTTTTCAAGCGAACTGTGGGGAAAATTCGGCAGATATCAAAATCAAATCTATGGAGCAATCGAATAGATATTAGAGTGGGCAAAATGCAACAAGAGGCAAAGGATCACAACTGCTGCAATAGTTGTTCGCACTCATGTATGGCAAGCAAAATCATCATGGAAACATAGTGGACAAAACTCTGCATATCCTCTTCAAGCACTAATAGTTTTAGCATTTTCATCTCATGCTAGCTGCTGGAGTCCTCTGCATCAGCAAGCACAAACTCTGCGTACAAGTTCTTCAATGCTATCACGATCGTCATTATAAGAGGACCTAATATAGCGCCCTGCAGAGCAACATCAAACAATCAGAAAAAAATATGCACAAGAAAAACGCCATAATAATATGCAAAAATATTACCACGCTCCACCTCTCAAGAATTAGGATGGGACTAGCATTCACAAAAATAAGAAAAGGGAAATTTATATTTCGAACTTAAGATAGCTGTTGCACCTCCAGATTCACGAAAATCAGTTATCTACACAATTACACAGCTATACACAAAATATATTGAAAAATTAATCAATGACAGCATTAAAGTTGGATGCAGCTCAAAATGTCAAAAATGGATATGGGGTAGCCACTGCATAAATAATAAAACTATGAGGAATTACCCACAAAAAAGAAGGTGGGAAAGGGCACAAATATCTAGATATATGCAGAACAAATTTCCCCATGTCACTGGAGGACAGTACGACACAAAACAAAAGCAAAAGGTATTGTAGCTCACAGCATAATCGTTCTTCTAGTAGCAGATTGGGAAAATATCTAGACAGGTGGTTAGCTTCTATATGCAAGCAAAAGCATAAAAAATGTTTAATTTCATAACGGCACTTAAAACTGAAATGCAGTTATCAGACTAACAGCACAAAAGAGGTGAGTAAATAAAGAACAAAAACCGTACCTCCAGTGCATTGGGGAACAATGTCATGCCACCAATTATGCTGAGGCCAGTGAGGTACCCATTGTACCCAGGTATATCCTCCTCCAGAATTGTAGTGGTGCCATAATCCATGAGCATGAGGTGTATGACAGTTACCACCAATGCAAGCACATATCTCCCTTCAATGAGCAGCTGCCCCGCGGAAAATATCGAGGACAGCCATGGTGGAAGTATGGGCACAAGTGCACTGATGAATCCAAGCACAGTCGAAGTGTACACAAAATGCACCTTGAAGAACTTGAACAACAGCCATGTCAGGCCTCCTTGGAATATGGCAATCTTGGCAGTGGCTAACATGACACTACTAATGGCATGGTCGATGACCTCAACACAACGGTCTTTTACTTGTTTTGACACCGGCAAAAGATCGATGATTTGCTCCGTAGCACCGCCTCCCTCAACAGTAATGAGGTAGTACAGAACCCACAAGAAAACCATCAGCTGCGATACAAATTCACCACCTCAGCTGCACCTGACACAATGCGGAGAGCAATGGACAACATCAAATTGGCACTACCACCGAGCACCGACGTGCCGCTCGACAGCAGCCTCTTTGCGACCTCTGTCCCCTGCAAAGCCAGCTCCTTGGCCTTGACCACCAAATCCTCCCTTGTGATCAATAACTCTCTAAAGAACGAGTCCAGCTCCCTGTAAATCTCCACCCACTCCCTTTTCTTCACACGGGCTGCAATCGCCTGCAGCTTCATTGAGTACGGGTGTGGTCCGGAAGTGATGAGCGCCTCCTTGCTCTTTGGCCCGACTGATTGGCTGATCAAGAAATGCCTGAATCCGCTAGTGAAATCCGTAAGGTTGTACTGCACCGCCAGCTGGTCTACCTGGTCCCAGACGGTGTCATAGAATTTGGCGGAGTATTGATCCACCAAGCCAGGGATGTCATTGTCCTCCAGCCATGTCTTGAGGCCAATCTTCTCAGAGTAGTTGCCATTCTCGACATGGGACTTGAGGGACATGACGGCGTCCTTGCCCTCCAGCCCGATCTTGTAGGAGAAGAAGATGCTGCCGGCGACGAACCCGACGATCATGCCAAGCATGAGGCCGACGGCGACGAGCGTCTTGAGGTGCGCAGGATGCCCCCCGTGAGGAGGAGGCCGCGCGAGGAGGGCGCCTGCCGGAGATGCGGGAGGACGCGGCGCGGGTGAGCTTGGGGGAGGCGGCGCAGAAGGCGAGCGCGAGGCGAGGAGCAGAAGCGCGGCGGCGGCGCCGAGGCGGTCGAAGAGGACGAGGAAGAAGAAGGAGGAGACGAGCCACGCGAGGAGGCGCGGGAAGGCCGGCGAGTGCGGGAGCGGGCGGCGCATGA